>CM019166.1:6570720-6588233 GCA_009733165.1 Naja naja
ATGAAACTATGTGGTCGGGCTTAGTTTTTGGGAGGAAAATAAGGGGGAAATTCTGCTCTGCCTACCAGCATCTGCCTACCAGCATCCGGTATTCATCTGGCTAGCCCTATCAGTGTGTGAGAGAATTGAGGGCTGTTTGGAAATTGAAACAGAGCCTGGGCGTGGCTTAGCTCAACTGTTCTGTACTAAAGCTGCTTGGTGCTGTGAAACTGAAACTCCTCTGCTTGTGTTTTGCATTTGGAAGAGATTTCTTTTCAGGTGGGGAGGAGAGAACTCCTTAGCATCAGAGCATGTTAATAATAATAATAATATAGGAAATACTAATGCTCTGATGGTCATTTTGAAAAATCCTTTCTTAGTGAGCACCTAGAAGCCAAGAGGAACATACGTGCCAAATTTCAAATTTGTAGGCTTTACGGTTCTGGAGAGTTTGTGATGATGCGTGAGTGCTTTTTCGCTTTTCTCTCTCTCTCTCTCTCTCTCTCTCTCCCTCCCTCTTTCCTTCTGTTTCCATCTTCCCTTAAAACATTAACAGAATCCACAATGGTCTGAGAATCAGTGTCTCCACTAGATAATTGATTAAAATGAGCAAACTTCCTCAAATAAGTTACCCAGACCTAATCCACATATCGAAGGATACAGACTGCACACACAAACAGATCTAATTAAATTAGGTCTCCGAGAGGAACTGCATGAACACAAGAGTAAACATACCTACACATGCACACACTCACGGTCCTGAAGTGTCATCCCAGAAATCAGTATATAGATACTTCCATATCCCAGACAAACTCCCCCTATAAAAATCTCAGCTGTACCCCAATTTCTCTGCAGCCTGCCCCTACAGGCAAACTGTTTTGCTTTTAGGGAAAAATATTTCTTCTTTCCTCACAGCTGTCTAGATTCCATTTTTATTTATTCTTGTGCAGCCCCCGCTTGAGTTGGAACCTCAAATTATCCTTCTGACATTGGAATCACAATGTTGATGCTTCTTTTGCACTTAAAATATAACTCTGCTGGATCTTTTTTACAGACCACATATAAATATTTTAAAAGACGGCAAATACCTGAATGATGGGAGCTGAAAGAGCTCACCTGCGGAAGGTTCTATGACAATTCGCCGTGGCCAATTCGCCGCGGCTAACTTACCACAACCAACTGACCATAGCCAACTTACCACGCCAATTTGTTGTGGGACAACTTGCCACGGCCAACTCACCCTGGGACAACTCGCTGCGGGACCAGAATTACACTAATATCAAAGAAATGGTGGAATAGAATCATTAAAGAAAGGATAGAATGAAATGTCAATGACCAAAATTAAAATAATTTCTTATTTATTTTAAATAATTAAATCGAGTTGTTAAAATGTCCTGCAGTGAGTTGTCCCATTCCACCTTTGGGAAGGGCCTCAGAGGGATACAGGTAGTCCTCGAATTACAACCATAGTTGAGCCCAAAATTTCTGTTGTTAAGTGAGACATTTGTTAAGTGAGCTTTGCCCTGTTTTACGACTTTTCGAGCCACAGTTGTTAAGTGAATCACTGCAGTTGATAAGTTAGTAACCTGGCTGTTAAGGGAATCTGGCTTCCCCATTAGTTTTGTCAGAAGTTGCAAAAGGTGATCAGGCGATCACATGACCCACTGCAACCATCATAAATTATGACTCTGTTGTCAGGTATCTGAATTTTGATCATGGGCATTCTGCAAAGGTTGTTTAGTTTAGTTTACTTTATTTCGTTGCACCTCGTACAACGAAATCGAACACCATCTTCACCATCTTTCATGACCATGAAAATAAACACCAACACACATCCTTCACACTCCACACATTGAACCGAAAACCCCCAACACCACACCAACATTGCACTTTACAGTGGAATTCACTAGAGCTACTGCCCTGGGATAGAAGCTGTTTTTCAGCCTATTTATCCTTGTTTTTCTTAGTACTATCCTGTACAGTCTGCCAGATGGTAATAGCTCAAAAAAAGGGTGCCCAGGATGAGATGGATCTTTGAGAATTTGTAACTGAAAAACGGTCATAAGCCACATTTTTCAGTACTATGGTAATTTTGAACCGTCACTAAACAAAACTGTTGTAAGTCAAGGACTACATGTATTGTGGGTCTATGCACACATTTTATATCAGACCTGGACATTTTACAGTCCCCAGGCCACATCTGCCTCTATGCGGCCCATTTGAGGTCGTTTAGAAATCAAAAATAAATAAGTATACACTATCCATGCAGTACAACTGCATTGCTTTTATTTTGAAGACAACTGCTATTCCGCCCCCCCCAATTTACTTCTGTGTGTGTGTGTGCCTATGCACCTCCACAGTAATCAAAACCACACAATGTAATGCTTTTTTTTTAATAAAGCAAGAAAATTAATGTTGAGCAGAATTAAGTTCAGCCCTCCGCAACAGCTTTAGTTTCTCATGTGGCCTCTTGTGGGAAATTAATTGCCTTCTCCCTGCTTTATACAATAATGCTTTCAGAAGCACTCCATGGAATTAAGGATTCTTGTGTTTCTTTCCCAAAAAGAAAGAAAGAAAATAAAGATTCCTTCCAAAGCTAACCACAGAGAGCTATTAAGTATACAGCCACTGCTGTTCGCTTTGCATATCCCATGATGGTTTTTCCCACAAACAGCCCAAAGTGCTGATTTTCTCTGCAGTGGGTGCAGCAGAGGGACTGAAATGTTGGCCCCAGTTTAATTTAGGAAACCCATTTCAAAGGGGGCAGCCCGCTGACCACTCGTGTCCACGTTCAGCTGCAGAGAGCCCAGGAGCATAATCATCCACCCAATGCACTAAGCCTCAACAACTCGGCAACTTAACTTTTACTGACTTGGTTAAGAGATTACCTGCTACCTGAATACGAGCCAGCAGTGTGCAGCAGCCACCAAAAAAGCTAATGCAATCCTGGGTTGTATAAACAGAGGCATAGAATCAAGCAGGGGTGGGATCAGGGTTAACTACCGGTTCGTGGGGATTTACAATGTTTGGTGATTTACGATGTGCTTCTCTTGCACGCTGCTGCGCGGGCGCCTGTAAATCTTCGTCAGCAGCGTTTGAAACAACATTTTTTCCCTGATTTTCCACCGCAGCTGTGCCTCGCACGGCAGCTGAAGTTGAAAAAGCAGGAAATAAAGATCAGGTAAGAGCCCGGACTTTGCTCGTCAGGAGGTCGCAAAAGGAGATCACGGCACGACCCCGGCACACGGTGACCGTCGTAAGTATGAACCAGTTGCCAAGCCTCTGAATTTTCGATCGCGTGATCGTGGAAATGCTACAAAGGTTGTCACTGTGAAAAAACGGCCATAAGTTCCTTTTTTTTCCCACTGGTGTTGTAAATGTCAACAACTCATAAAATATTTCTCTGGTCTTTTTAGAGTTGCCAACAGAAAGGGAGGGGAGCAGCAGTGCAGCAGCTTGCAAATCAAAACCGCATTCCGTAAATGTTTTCAAAGATAGTAACTAGGTGACTGAAATTTCTGCTGGGCAAAATTCTAACTGGAGAACATGATTGATGACTCGGGCTATGGATGTGTCCCATTGGAGAATATGAATTATGATACACCCAGGGGATGGGGGGGGAAACCTGGGTCAAGGGTGACAATGAATGATGTGCCTCAGAGTCGGCTACACCCAGGTAGCACCGACATGTCTTCTCCTAATAAATCTTTAAGCTTTGCAAATCCGGCTACAGATTCACGATTTAAATGGGGGTAACTACTGGAGCCCTGAAAGTAACTTTGAATGGTCACTACATGAATGTTGTTAAGTCGAACAACTCAGGCTGTTTTCAGCACAACGACGCACCCCAGAGGGAAAGATCCTGCCCGTCCCTCCCCAGGACCATTCGCGGAGAAACGGAGCTTGTTGAGGAAAAAGGGTATTGTTGTCTTTGCCTTGAGGTTCCACAGGGTTGGATCAGGGTTTGTGAATAGAAAGGCCATTCGGCTGCACTCATGCATATATTCTGAATAAAAGTGGCTCAACGTAAAATCTCTCCCCAGCTCTCCCTAACAAAGAGGGAATAAGCGACCAAAATCTGTTTGACTAATGTGGCTGCAAATGTGGACATCGTTTATAGACATTCAGGGACCACACGAACTATTGGGGGGTGCTCAGAGAAGTCATGATAGTGGCCACAATTGCATGAAGGTAGCCTCCTCCTCTTCCTCCTCTTCTTCTCCTTCACCTTCACCTCCTCCTATTCTCCTCCTCTCCTCCACACCTTCCTATTTTTCTCCTCCTCTTATTCTTATCCTCTTCCTTCTCCTCCTTTTCTCTTCCACTCCTCCTCTTCCTCTTAGGTTTCTTATCATCCTTATCCTTATCGTCCTCCTCTTCTTCCTCCCCCCTCCTCCCCCCCTACCTCCTACCTCCTACGCACTCTTGGCTAGGCAACCACATCAGACACTCATCTAGTTTATAGATCAGCCATTATCTGAGTTCCCAGTTTTGATTTCAAGAAACTTCCCTGCTATTTCAATCAATCAATCAATCAGAATAGAGTTGGAAGGGACCTTGGAGGTCTTCTAGTCCAACCCCAGCCCAAGCAGGAGACCCTCTAGGATTTCAGACTGCTTTCCTTTGGTTGAGAGCATTATATTCTGGGGAATAGTCACTGTGCAGTTGCTGTTTCTATAAAATAAGCAGTTCTTTTAACTATTCATAGCTAATCTTGCTCCACTTCTCTTGAAATCAAAAGAGAAATTGTTATTTCTGGATGAGTAAACTCTGGATTGAATCGGTGACTTTTTACTGTGGACTTTGGGATATTGAACCCGTGAACCAGGTTCACTATCCAGATGCGTACAGGTCGTCCTTGACTTACGTCCACAATGGAGCCCAAAATTTATGCTGCTAAGCGAGACATTTGTTAAGCTTTTGCCCATTTGACGACCTTTCCTGCCCCAGCTGTTAAGCGAATCCCTGCAGTTGTTAACTGAGTAACCCGGTTGTTAAGTGAATCCGGCTTCCCCCATGGACTTTGCTCATCAGGAGGTCGCAAAAGAGGATCACGTGGTCCCCCGGACATTGCAACCGTCATAAGTCCATGCCAGTTTCCAAGCATCTGAATTTTGATCGCGTGACCATTGGGGATGCTGCAACGGTCACAGTGTGAAAAACGGTCCTAACTTAAGTCATTTTTTTTCAGTGCCGTTGTAACTTTGAACAGTCCCTATGTCAACTCAAAAATATTTCTCTGTCTTTTCTTTTAGGGTTGTCAGCAGAAAGGGAGTGGGGGAAGTAATGCATTCCTTAGATGCTTCAGATAATTGCTAGGCAGCTGAAGCTGTTGGCACACAAAATTATTACTGGAGAGCATGATTGATGGCTATTGGCTATGGATGTGTCCCATTGGAGAATATACATTCAGGGGGTGGGGGAAGACCAGGGTCAAGGGGGAAATGAATAGTGTGTCTCAGAGTTGGCTGCACCCAGGTAGAACTGACATGTTCACTCCTAATAAATGATTTTTTTAAATTCTGAGAGATGTGGCTAGAGACTCATGATTTGAATGGGGGTGAATGCCAGAGCCCTGACACACTAAACACACCGTTATAAGTCAAAAACTACTTGTACTATCCCCAAAATCAGTGGTTCTGTAGCTCAAGACAGCAAGCCTGACCTAACCCTGTTTGCCTCCAGCCATGTGCCTTCTTGGTATAATTTTAAGAACCCTACATTTCATTTAAATTAAGTTCTGGGATTCTTTTTTTTTAATTCTCAGTGTCAGCTATCCATTATCAGAGGCATCTTGGGTAAAGAGTAGGAATGTTCAGGCCGATCGCCTTATAGCAAGATTCCATACAGAAAATCCAACCATGCCTAGGGGGGCTTTGCAACCCTAACTTCTATATCTGCACTCAATTTGTTTTGCTTTATATAGGTCACCTTCAAGAAGTGAGAGGAGCCGAATGTCAACTCATAAAATATGCCTATGCCTGTTTTGGTAGTTGCCATAAAAAAAGTGGGGGAGGAAGGAAATCTGGAAGAGCCGTTGAAAGCGAAAGTACATTCCAACTCTTATCTTTAAAAGATTGTAACTAAACTACCAGAGTTTTTGCCCACGAATATATTTAATTGGAGAATGTGATTGATGACATCCAGCCTGTGAACAGGCTCAATTGGAGAATCTGGTTTATGAGACACCCAATGGGTGACAGGGTCACAGGGGACTGGAAATGACGTAGGCCAGAGTTGGCTTCATACAGGGCAGTGCCAGTATGTCGCCTCTAATTAATCCTTTTTTGAAGTTTGGCTCAAGAATCATGATTTAATTAGAGCGATTGCTGGAATCCTGACACTCAGATTAAGTTACTCTCTGAGAATTGTCTGCCCCAGGATCTCCTTGTGGTGTCCCATCCAATTCTTACTATTATTATTTATTATTTATTTTATTAGACTTGTATGCTGCCCTCTCTCCCTAAGGACTCAGGGCGGCTAACAATAAAACCCAGTACAAAATTTACAATAAAAAACAATTAAACAGTTACAAGCCTAATGAGAGTAAAATAATTAATTAAAATTAATTAAAATAACTCTAAAACAAGCCCTCCCCCACCCCAGTCAGTCCAGACCAGCCTGTTGGAAGAGCCAGGTCTTCAGGTCACGGCGGAAGGAGCGGAGATCAGGGGCCAAACGAAGGCCCAAGGGGAGCTGATTCCACAGGGTGGGTGCTCCCACAGAGAAGGCCCAACCCCTGGGCACTGCCAATCAACAATGTCTAACCGATGGTACCCGAAGGAGGCCCTGCCTGTGGGAGCGTACCGGGCAATCGGAGCGTGATGCCGGCAGGAGATGCTCCCGCAAGTACCCCGGACCCAAGCCATGTAGGACTTTGTACTAAGACCCAACTCTCTTTAGCTTCTGAGCACAAGAAAAAAAACACACACAGTGTGTTTTTTTTAAATTAAGGCTACTAGGCTATATATTTAAAATCAACACTAGGCTGTATATTCAAAATTTTAAAAGAAAAGAACGAACTTGTATTGCTGGAAGAAACACATACATTCGGTGATGTTTTTAACCACATTCCTTACACACAGAATCTTACATAAAAATGCATGAATGGCCAACGAAAACAAGCAAGCAGGGCAGCAATAAACCCTAAAGGCTGAAGAATCATCAACGATTTCCAAAACCTTGAACAATAAAAGCATTTCCCTGACATTGTGTTGTAATCCTTAGAATAACTCAGTCCAATAGTCTGTTCATCCTAACCAAATTTGTTCAAGTGCAGAAAAGAAGCAGCTGGATTTCCACTCCAGGTAGTCCTTGACCACAACGGAGCCCAAAATTTCTGTTGCTAAAGAGGCATTTGCTAACTGCGTTTTTTTGCCCCATTTGTATTATTTATTTATTTTGGAATATGAATACACACACACACACACACACACACACATATAGCAGCCTACTACTTGCTCATGGCGACTAGGCGGGTTGCAGAAAATAAAATACAACATAGAAAAAAAACCAAAGTAAATAAATCATAATAAAATAATAACTCCCCCTCATCCATCTTATGACATTTCTTGCCACCGTTGTTAAGTGAATCACTGCAGTTGATAAGTTAAGTCACCCGGTTGTTAAGTGAATCCTGTTTTCCCCATGGATTTTGCTTTGTCAGAAGGTCACCAAAGGAGAATCACGTGATTTCAGGACACTGCCACACCGTCATAAATATGAAGCGTCTGACTTTTGATCATGTGACCCTGGGGATTCTGTGCTGGTCGCAAGTGAGAAACAGCCCTGAGTCCCTTTTTTTCCAAGGCCATCGTAACTTTGAAGCAAACCGTTGTAAGGGGAGGGCTACCTGTACTAGATTGAGGGAAATCGTTTTCCCAGCGCTACGCACCCTAAAGCGAGGTAGCAAACGAGAAAGACACACAAATTTACCGCGAAGGTTGCAAGAAAATATAGTCTTCGGCTTGAATTTTGATTCATTTGCAAAAAAAAATAGAAGATTAGAAGATTTTTTTTTAATGTAAACCTCCCCCTCCCAATGAGAAATTAAGAGACCCTGAAGCTGACAGACCTTCTCCCCTCTGAGTGGCACGCACAAACACACACACACAGAGCCTCCTCCAACTGGGTGATTCCACTTTCGAGAATGGCACCCTCCTTCCTCCAACTTTTGAGAAGTGCCCCAGGCAACTTACCTGGGAGTAGCAGGAGGAGGAAGAAGAGGCTGGCTGAGGGTCCCATCATACAGCAAGGTGTCGGCTCAAGAGGTCTGGTCGTGCACAGCTATCTGGACATGGCCAAACCTGGACGGCCGTCCGTTGCTTCCAGCCGAGGCATCTCAAAGGTTGCACTGTCTTCGGCTGGTTTTTCTGACACGCCACCAAAAGTCTCTGTGCGTTTCTCCCTCCTTCATCTTGGAAAATATTTTGATTGGCCACTAAAAATAAGCCTCCCTTTCCCACCCCACCCTCAGTGGGATGCAACATGGTTTTTTTTTTTAAAAGAGAGAGAGAGAGAGAGAAGGAAAAACCCTGTATTTTGCAGATGCCGAAATAACAAAGGTGGACAATACCAAATTGCAAAGCTGGCAAGGGACGAAGAAGTCGCTCCGAATTGTGGAGATGAAAACTGAAAAAAGAAAAAAAAAACCCTCTGCATTTCTTTTTTTTTATGTATACAGAGAGCATTTGCACCAAGGCAAATTCCTTATGTGTCCAATCACACTTGGCCAATAAAACAATTCTATTCTATTCTATTTTAAAAACTTCTCAACTCTAGCAAAACTTTTAGTTCTGATCGTAGAGCAAGCAACGCGTCCAATGAATTATCTCTATTTAGAAACAGCCAGGCAGAAGATGCAACTCACTGTCTCAAATTTCACACTTCACCACACAAATGCACAATTGGTGGGGAGGTTAACCATCAACAAGGAGCTAATTGTTCATAATAAACATATTTTCCGAAGGACCTGAAGGCAGGACTGAGAAGCGGTGGATGGAAACTCACCAAGGAGAGAAGCAACCTAGAACTCAGGAGAAATGTCCTGACAGTGAGAACAATTAACCAGTGGAACTGCTTGCCACCAGAAGTTGTGAATCAAATCAAATGTTTATTGCCAACGCACAACATGTGTGCAATGAAATTGAAAGGCTCTGTTATGTATGTAGGTTTGAATGTTATTGGTTTAGTTTGAATTGTTCTTGTAAAATGTCAAATAGGATTGGTTTAAATAGTGCGGGAAAACCCTGCACTCTGATTGGCTGGCAACTACGGCTGCTGGCTATAAGAAGCAGCCGTAGCCCAGCCAAGTCGGGTCCATTCGAGCTGTAGTCACTTAATAAACTCTTCACTGAAGCTCTTCGCGTCTGACTCTTCATGCAAACCTAACAGGCTCCAACGCTGAAAGTTTTTAAGAAGAGATTGGATAAACAATTGGTTTGAAGAGGTGTTGGGTTTCCTGCTTAAGCAGGGGGTTAGACTAGAAGACCTCCAAGGTCCCTTCCAACTCTGTCACTCATAACTAGAAAGCAAATTATCAGTTGTAGCACCAGTATAGTTAATAATATATATTGATTGAAATAGTTACTTGATACCTTTTGGATCTAACTTGTATGTAAAATGCAGTGTTTGTTATGTTTCTCTCCCCAATTCTTACTCTTCTTTTAAGATGTATGCATAGATATTCTCTGCTATATCCCAAAATGACTGATTTCCCCATTCTGAACAATTGTGCATTGGGATTAAAGTGAAGGAGTGTGTTCCAGCATCCAGAAAAGGTTTTTTTGGAGGGGTGGGAGGGTGGGATGTCTGCCTACCAGGAGCCTCCAAATCCTCAAACAGGGCTTCCAAAGGTTTGGGCTTCATTATAACCAGCTTGGGGCATTTTAAGTTATAGAATTACCTAATTGGTTGAGCCTCCCTTTCCGTTCCCAGCCAAAATCAACTAATAAGGTAGGTTAAGTAGAAAGATCTCACAAAATCCCCATTTAATGAGGGGCTGGGCTGGGCGTTGGGAGTGCCCGTTTTCCGCGTTACCGGTGGAGTTGCCAAGGATGTGGGTGACAGCATGGAGCAAAATGTGTGCCAGGCACTGGGTGCCCACCGAGGCTCCACCCAAGCAGGCATCCCAGGGTCCCTTTGGGGAATGGATGGGGGTCAAGAGAATTTAGGGATAATAAGGGTGCCCTTAGCACTGGGGACTTGAAGCAAGCATCCCTTAAAACCCTCTCCTGAATTACAAAATGCAATATTCTGGTTTGGTCCCCACAAGACACAGGCTTTGTACCAGAGCACAGTTGTGAAACTAGAACAGAATAATAATAATAATAATAATAATAATAATAATAATAATAATAATATATTATTATTATTATTATTATTATTATTATTAGACTTGTATGCACTCTCCCTAAGGACTCAGGGCAGCTAAAAATAAAAAACCCAGTACAAAATTTACAATAAAAAACAATTAAACAATTACAAGCCTAATAAAATAAAATAATAAAATTAAAATTAATTAAAATAACTCTAAAACAAACCCTCCCCCCAGCTGGTCAGTCCAGACCGGCCTGTTGAAATAGAATAGAATAGAATAGAAAATAGAAAATAGAATAGAATAGAATAGAATAGAATAGAGAATGGAATGGAATAGAATAGAATAGAATAGAATAGACAATAGAATAGAATAGAAAATAGAATAGAGAATAGAATAGAGAATAGAATAGAAAATAGAATAGAGAATAGAACAGAATAGAATAGAATAGAATAGGATTAGGCCTGGATTAATTGCTTTGGGGGTGACATTTCTCTGTGAACCACCAAAATTTTTTCACAGACCACCAATGGTCCCTGGCCCACTGGTTGGTGACCACTGCATTAAAGAGCTAATTTAAAAAAACAAACAAACCCCAACACCTTCCAAGGAGTTTTACCTGCATGCTGAACTGAATTTGAAGCCCGCAAGCTTTTAAGTAACACAAGTCTCTTCACCACACTGTGCCGCTCCCACATTTGCAGAAAGCCTCTTGGGGATAATGTTTGCTTACCGAAAGAAAGCTTCTCTTTAAAGAAAAAAAATAACTTGTGCTTCTCATTTTTTGTGTCTTGTGTTTTTGCTGACAAGCTTTGGTATTCCTCCTCAAATTGCAAATTCCTGTGCAGGAGGCGGAAAAAAATATTTTGAAGATTTTTGTGGAATACAAGCAGATGCTTTGTGCAACTGGAACCCTGAATTAGGGATTTGCCCACAAAGCTCAGATCTGAGCAGCAGATTAGGTCTTGAACCAATTTTTCTTCCAAATTCAAGTCCACCCCAATCCAATTGGCAGCTGACTCACATTTATGATGGCTGCAGTGTCCCTGGGGGTCATGCGATCCCCATTTGTGACCTTCTGATGAGCAAAATCAACGGCAGAAACCAGATTCACTTAGCAACCGTGTTACTAAGAACAACTGCGGTGATTCGCTATGACAAGAAAGGTCGTAAAAAGCTCACTTAACAAATGCCTCACATAGCAACAGAAATTTTGGCTCAGTTGTGGTCATAAAAGGAGGACTACCTGCAGTTGGGATTATTCCTACAATCTCAATCCCAATATTTTATCCACTGCTGCCATCTGCTGGACATTTAGCGGCATTGCATGCTTATATTTTATATTCCCTTTTTAGAAAGAGATAAGGAGTTGGACTCAGGGCCATCTCTGCTCAGGAGCACATCCTGTCTGTTCATTGGTCAGTGAGACAGCAAGGTCTCTGTCTTCTTTGAGGACTTTGCCCCGCTTCCTGGCCTAGCCAGCAGCCCTGAGATTTTCCATCCAGAATGTAGGCAGCTTTTTACCCACTTCAATTGTTTGATTGCTGCCAAGGTCAATGAGATGCTGGCACTGGCATGTCATAGTAAGTAGCAATAGCAATTGCACTTAGATTTATATCCACAGTCCTCTTCAGCCCTCTCTAAGCAGTTTGCAAACTCACCATCTGGGTCCTTATTTTAACGACCTCGGAAGGATGGAAGGCTGAGTCAATCTTGAGCCGGTCATGATCAAACTTCTGGCAGTGGGCAGAATTAGCCGGCAATACAGCATTCTAATCACTGGGGAGGGAAGGAAGGAAGGAAGGAAGGAAGGAAGGAAGGAAGGAAGGAAGGAAGGAAGGAAGGAAGGAAGGAAGGAAGGAAGGAAGGAAAATAGCAATAGCACTTAGACTTATAACCCTAACCATAACCCATCCTTCTGGGTAAAATGAGGACCCAAAATCATTGGGAGCAATACGCTGACTCTGTAAACTGCTTAAGAGAGGGCTGTAAAGCACTATAAAGCGCTATATAAGTCTAAGTGGTATTGCTATATCCCACTTCACAGTGCTTTCCAGCCCTCTCTAAGCAATCTTGCCCGCAACAATTTGGGGTCCTCCTTTTACCAACCCTGGAAGGATGGAAGGCAACCTTGAGCCAATCAGGATCGAACTGCTGGCAGTTGGCAGAATTAGGCTGCAATGCTGCATTCTAACCACTGCGCCACCAGGGCTCTTAAATTAAAACTATTGCAAAATGCTGAACGTTTCATAGAAAACACAAGAGACCAAACGAAAATATTTAATAAAACTTTAATTATAGACGCAGACAAAGGACAGTGATAACACAAGTAACTCCGGACTTACTCAATTCGTTTCGTGACCTTTCAAAGTTACAACGGCGCTGAAAAAAGTGACTTATGGCCATTTTTCACATTTACGACTGTAGCCACATCCCCATGGCCATGTGATCAAAAGTCACATGCTTGGCCACTGACTCCTATTTATGACGGTTGCAGTGTCCCGGAGTTACGTGATCCTCTTTTGCGACCTTCTGACAAGCAAAGTCAATGTGGAAGCCAGATTCACTTACCAACCGGGTTACTCACTTAACAACGGTGGCAAGGGTGGTCATAAAATGGAGCAAAATTCACTTAAAACAAATGTTTCACTTAGCAATAAAAATGTTGGGCTCCATTGCGGTCGTAAAACGAGGACTACCTGTATTTCCATACAAAATTGACTGTTAGGTAAAAAATGACAGCTTCACCTGTAAATAAAATATCCTAAAAATTGTCCTGGTTCAGGGCATTAGGGATCAGCAACAACACTCGGATATCACTGTGACCCAGGAATACATTCCTGTCTAGAGCAAATACTTGTACAACTGGTCCTCAACTTACGACCACAATTAAGCCAAAAAAGTTATGTTGCTAAGTGAGAAATCTGTTTTGCCCGCATATTACCACTTTTCCTGCCACAATTGTTAAGCGGGTCACTGCAGTTCCTAAATGAATAATACAGTTGGTAAGTGAATCTGGTTTGCTGTGCTAAGTAAAACCATGCCTGCAGTCTGTAAACCACAATTCACAGCTTCTCAGTACCACATTCTGAGAAACAAATATGCAACATTGGCGAGGTTTCTAGTGTGTTCTCCCTCCCCCATAGTTTAACAGATTAACAGAGTTGGAAGGGACCTTGTAGGTCATCTATTCCAACCCCACCCACCCAAGCAGGAGACCCTCACCATTTCTGACAGAGGGCAGTCCAGTCTTTTCTTGAAAGCTTCCAGTGATGAAGCTCCCACAACTTCTGAAGGCAACTTCTGTTCCATTGGTGGATTGTTCTCACTGTCCTTATTTCCAGGTTGAATCTCTGCTTGGTCAGTTTCCATCCATTCTTCCTTGTCTGGCCTTCAGGTGCCTTGGAGAATAGCTTGACTCCTTCCTCCTCTCTGGGGCAGCCCCTCAAATATTGGAAGATGCTCTCCTGTCTCCCCTGGTCCTTCTCTTCCCTAGACTAGCCAGGCCCGGTTCTTGCAACCGTTCCTTGTATGTTTCAGCCTCCAGTCCCCTAATCACCCTGATTGCTCTTCTCTGCACTTTTTCTAGAGTCTCAACATCTTTTTCACATCTCTTCTTTGTGGCAAGCCCTGAGATATTGGAAGACTGCTATCATGTCACCCCATCCTTCTTTTCCTTAAACTAGGCATGTCTTCTGTCCATCCATGGTTTGCTGAGATGTCTGTCTTTCTTTCTCTCTCTCTCTTGTCTCTCTCTTTTTCTTTCTTTCTTTCCTTCTTTCTTTCTTTCGCTTTAGAAAACAGCTTGACCCCTTCCTCCTCTCTGTGGCAGCCCCTCAAATATTGGAAGACTGCTCTCCTGTCTCCCCTGGTCCTTCTCTTCACTAGACTAGCCAGGCCCAGTTCCTTTGTATGTTCCATTGTATGTTTTAGCCTCCAGTCCCCTAATTTGGACTAGACGACCCTTTCTTCTGTAATTTGGTTAACCCTGAGGACATGGGAACAGAAACCCAAGAAAGAGTAAGGTGACTGGAATTCCCCCCGTGTAGAATGATACTGACAGGAAGGTTCTACACAACATGCTTAACTTGGATCTAAATTAAATCAGTTTGGGGATTGCGGACAACATATTGAACCATAAACTAAACAAGTCTTAGCCAAGATTCAAGCAGAAAAACAAGCCCACCCTGTAGGCATTTTTGGCACGCTGTGAGAACTCAGTCATAGCAATTCACAAACCATGGTTTACAGCTTGAGCGTCATGTGTGAATCCAGCCATTGCGGCTTCCTGAATAAACCAGGATCAAACTAATCACTAGTTAAACTCTGAAGTCCCTCTTGGCTTAAACTCAGTCCTATTTAACACACTGGAACACCGTCTGCATCAGCCACAGTATCCATTTCGAGGCGGTCGTCAGCCATGTTGCTTTTCCTGCAAGCAATGTCGCCCAGATCCCCCTTTGGGTTCTTCTCGATTACCTCAGCCCTCCCCAGGACGGACGTCAGCTGCACCCAGAAGAAGGCCTGGCGCCCGGGCTCTGAAGGCCATTCTAAGTAAGTCCTTTTGCTCAGCATCTTCCTCAGTCGGCAAAACTTGTTGGGCAGCGCTTGCGGGTCGATGGCTTCCTTCACCACCAAAACCACGTCCTCGAAGTTCATCCCCACCGCCCGCTGGTGAGCGAAGTAGAGCTCGTAATTGCACCAGTCGCTGTCGACAAAGCTGCGCGAAAGCACGAAGATGATTTTGCGGCTATTTTCAATGTTCTCAATGATATTGTCGATGATCCAGCGGCCGGGCGTGAAATCCCGCTCGTGAATGCAGATGCGGTATGGCGGGGTTGAGGCCTCCAGCCTCTGGAGCAGTTCCCGCCTGACCCAGTCTGCGTCGGAGCAGCTGTAAGAGATGAAGGCGTGGTAGGCGAAGTCGCGTAATGGTTTGGAGCGGCCGGACCGATATTTGGAGCGCACGACTTGGAGGGTGGCCTTGAGGTACCAGGGTACGTTGAACCGCCAACACAAAACCATGATGGCGATCACCACAACGGCTGTGATGGAGACAGCAATGGCTACCACCACCATGACACTACACTGGGTCAGCCTCGGGGTGTAAGCAATCACCGCCATGTCGAGCAGGGGCTCAGGGTGATAACAGGTCCACCCACTGGCCAGTCCACAATCTCCAACTTGCCATTCTTCAGGGTCTCTTGAAGGAAGCCATAAAGGTCGCAGACGCAGTGGTAAGGGTTGTTGCCCGCTTTCAGCTGTGTGAGCTGCGGCATATTCACGAAGGAGCCTTTGCCGATGACACCGAAGGAGTTGCCATCGACAGCCAAAACCCGGAGATTCGGGCATCTCCATTCGGTCGGGATAAACTTGATCTTGTTCCCGCTCAGCCGCAGCTCTTGGAGGTCCACAGCAACCTCGAAGTACTCCATCTCAAGGCGTTCCAACTGAGAGTAGGACAAATCCAGGAACTGCAACCGGGTGGGAAGGCACGAAGATCCCCATTGTGACTACGTTGTAAGCCAAGTCCAACCATACAAGACTGGGGCTCCAACCACACGGCAATTCCTTACAGTTCCTGATTCGATTGTGGCTTAGATCTAGCTTAGATAGTCGGGGCCAGTTGGATGTCAGCTTGGAGACTATGCTCAAGTCGGTTAAATCGTTGTTGCTAAGATTGAAGTGCTCCAGGCTGGGCATGATTCCTTGATATAAACAGCCTTCGTTGTAAATGTATCCGTCTAACAAGCGGTTATTAGAAACATCTAGAACCTCCACATTCCTCATTTCCCCCCAGGCGTCACAGGGCACAAAATTGAAGTTGACATTGAGGATAGAAAGGTAGGTTACCCCAGCGAACCAGGTAAAAGTCCAGTCAAAACGCAAAATATCGGGGTTACTGATGTCCTTCAGCAACAAATGGCGGAGGGTCAGGTTGGCGATGCCAGCTTCTGGAAGCTTCCACTTGGGAGACCGGGCGAAATCGACAGCGATGAAGGAGAGGTCTCGCACGCGAGATTTCTGGACATTTAAGAGGACCAAACGCAGCAGGTTCTCGTTGAATTTCCCCCTGTAGAAGACCAGCTCTTCCACATGGAGCTCAGCCAAGCCGACGAAGAGGTCTACGGAATCGGTGTAGTAGGTGAACTCGAAGAGGTTACGGAAACGGAGATAACGGAGCTGCTTCCCTTTCAAGTCACGGAGCATAAGAGGCAGGGCTCCCGGGTTTCTGTCCAGCGCAATGTCGCACCACAATTCGCTGGTGTTGAGCTTAGAGAAGGCCCCTTCTTGATACTCCGTCAAACTGGAAGCAGTTTTGAGGAAAAACTTCTTCAACGGAATGTCCTTCAGAGGAACAAAGTCTTCAGTGCCCACCGTGTAAACAACAGGGCCGCCCAGGGAGAACTCTCGGAGGTTCTCCAGGGAGCTGAACACCCCGTCCAGCCTCAAGCGAGGATAGAGGTTGTTTGAGATCGACAAGGCGGTCAGCTGCTTCAAAGGCCTCAGAGCCAGAGAAGGGATTTCTCCCAAGGAGTTGTTGAAGAGGCTCAACTTCTCTAAAAGGAGGTTGGACGCGAAGGAGTCGTTGGCGATCGAGAAGATGTGGTTGTAACCAAGATCTAACTCTTTCAGCCGAGTCAAGGACGAGAAGTCCGCCGAGCCGATCTGTTCGATCTTGTTGTAGGAGAGGTCCAGCTTCTCCAGGGTGCTGGGAAGGTCCTGAGGGACTTGGAGCAGCTTTGGCCTCGGCAAGGAGCGACGGTGTTAGAGACTAACTGGCAAGGAGACGTCACGGGACTCTGGGCCCGAGCCAGGAATGCCACGCACAGAACCAGGAAGAGGCCGGCCGATGGCGATGGTCCCATACCAGTTCTTCACATTTTTCAGTTCTTCTTTCCTGGGCAGGGAGGAAAAATAAAATGGATGGCAGTCAATTGGGATTTTCCCCAGGGAGGAAAAAAATATGTCTTCCATCTTTCTCTCACAATCTTGATTACATTCAGTGGAAATCTATCTTCTATCTATTCTATTCTTCTAACTATCTATCTATCTATCTATCTATCTATCTATCTATCTATCTCTATCTATCTATCATCTATCTCTATCATTTCTATCTATCTTTCATCTATCTTTATCTATCTATCTTATCTATCGATCTATCTTTATCTATCTTATCTATCTTATCTATCTATCTTATCTATCTATCTTATCTATC
>CM019166.1:6589233-6612341 GCA_009733165.1 Naja naja
CCCCTCATGCATCATCACAAAATCTCCAGAACCGTAAAGCCTACAAACTTGAATTTGGCATTATGTTCCTCTTGGCTTCTAAGTGCTCACTAAGAAAGGATTTTTCAAAATGACCATCAGAGCATTAGTATTTCCGACAGTATTATTATTATTAACGCTCTGATGCTAAGGGGTTCTACTCCCCCTCCCCACCTGAAAAGAAATCTCTTCCAAATGCAAAACACAAGCAGAGGAGTTTCAGGTTCACAGCACCAAGCAGCTTTAGTACAGAACAGTTGAGCTAAGCCATGCCCAGGCTCCTTGCTGTCTCCTTCTTGCTCACACAGCAAAGACTCTTTCAGTTTCCAAACAGCCCTCAACTCCCTCACACACTGACAGGACGCTAGCCAGATGAATACTGATGGATGCTGGTAGGCAGAGGCAGAATTTCCCCCCCTTATCTTCCTCCCCAAAAACTAAGCCCGACCACATAGTTTCGTAGCGAAGCAGGGGTATCGAGCTAGTAAAGGATAACCCTGATTGTTAAGGATTGTTAAGGGTGGCCGATGCTTTTCACAGAACTGTCAGAACCTCGAATCTTAGTTTACTTTATTTACTTTATTGTCATTGCACCTCGTACAACAAAATCGAACACCATCTTTAGTGCACATCATGACCATGAAAACAAACACAAACACCCTTGACCCTTCACACATTGAACCGGAAACCGCCAACACCACACCAACACTGCACTATACAGCAGAATTCAAAAGAGCTACTGCCCTGGGATAGAAGCTGGGTCATTTTGAGATGTGGGGAGGCTTTAAAAGGGGGGAATGGGTCTCTTAAGCCCCACAAAGCTTGAGGCGTCCACTTTTAACAAGCCAGGATACAAAACAAAACGCAAGAAGAGGCAGCTTGACTTACCTGGGGTCGTAAAAAAGATGTTGGACACCTGTGATGGCCAACTTTTCCTATCTTTGCAACAAAGACAGACGTAACCTGGGAAATGCCAAGCCGGTCTGTTTATGAGCTAGAAAAAGGGCCCTCGATCCGGCTGCCATGGCAGCCTGCTAAAAAGGCAATTTTGTGCCAACTCAGATAGCTGCTAATCCAGTTCTACAGAGGAATTATTGAGTTTCTCATTTGCACCTCTGTAACCCTCTGGTTTGGCACAGCAACCAAACAGGGAGAGGGACAGACTTCGACGGATAGTCAGGGCAGCAGAAAAAACAATTGCACCCAGCCTGCCCATATACTCCACGGATCAGAAGGAGGGCTGTGACAATATCTACACACCCCTCACACCCTGGACATAATCTGTTTCAACATCTTCCCTCAAAATGGCGCTACAGTGCATTGCATGCCAAAACAAATGGTGTAGGGTCTCCTGCTTGGGTGGGGGGTTGGACTAGATGACCTACAAGATCCCGTCCAACTCTGTTAATCTGTTAAATTATTAAATAGACACAAGGACGGTTTCCCCCCCCCATGCCATCATTCTGCTGCACAACTAATTCCTACAACACCGCCAAACCACTTAGTAGGGCTGTATTACTACCGGTATTATCCATCTCATCTTTCCTCTTACCTATTTCCCTATTATATAGCTTTGTTGCTTGTATCTTATGAGTTATATTGACTATTTAAGTATCCTATGTTGATTGCTTATTTAGCGTCCTACGATTATCAGTGAGTGTTGTATCTTATGATTTACAGTAATTGTATTTTACAATTATGATAATGATTTATCAGTTTGTTGTATGTACACTCTGAACGGCTGCACCAGAAACAAATTCCTTGTGTGTCCAGTCACACTTGGCCAATAAAGAATTCTATTTTATTCCATTCTATTCTATAATTCTGTTCCATTCTATAATAATATTCTATCCTGTAATAATATTCTATTCTATAATAATATTCTGTTCTATTCTGTTCCATTCTATAATTCTATAATTCTATAATTCTATAATTCTATTTCTATTCTATACTTCTACTCTACTCCTACTCTTTCGTCGTGAGCTGCTCTGCCCTGGCAGGAGAGTCCCAAGAGAAACTCCAGAGACTGGCCTGTCCTCAAAGGGGCAAAGTTTATCCCTGCTTGTTTGCAATGACTGATAAAGCCAAGATTATATTTACAGCAGGCGGGGCAAGATTTGCAGGCACTGAACAATGCGAGATAACTGAGTTTGCCTCAGTTCCAGGAACTCCGAAACCAATGGTGAAAGATCAGCCATCTTTGGTTTGGCACCTTGCTGGCATCCTGGCATCCATCTGTATTGGAGGGGCGGGAGGAGAGGAAATAGCACTAGCATTTAGACTTATATACCACTTCATAGTGCTTTCCAGCCCTCTCTAAGCGTTTTACAGAGTCAGCCTCTTGCTCCCAACCATCTGGGTCCTCATTTTATCCACCTCAGAAGGACAGAGGGCTGAATCAACCTTGAGCTGGTCAGGATTGAACTCCTGGCAGTGGGCAGAGTTAGCCTGCAATACTGCAGTCTAACCAGAAGGATGGATGGATGGATGGATGGATGGATGGATGGATGGAAGGAAGGAAGGAAGGAAGGAAGGAAGGAAGGAAGGAAGGAAGATAGCAATAGCACTTAGATCGATATACTGCTTCACGGTGCTTTACAACCCTCTCTAACCAGTTTACAGAGCCAGCCTCTTGCCCTCAACAATCTGGGTCCTCATTTTACCGACCTCGGAAGGACAGAAGGCTGAGTCAACCTGGAGCTGGTCAGGATCGAACTGCTGGCAGTCGGCAGAATTAGCCTGCAATACTGCACTCTAACCACTGCGCCACCACGGTTCCTAATGGGCACTAAGCATGTATTGGGGTAGAGATGGGAAAGAGGGAGGGGGAAATCAGAAACGGTGTTGGGTCTCCTGCTTGGGCAGGGGGGTTGGACTAGATGACCTACATGGCCCCTTCCAACTCTCTTAAATCTGAATCTTTCCTGTTGGTGAGAAACGGTGCTTTCCAAGTGGCAGGCTTGATGGAAACCAGAGGTGTGAGAAAACCAGCCTGTTCCAGTCTTTAAGGCTGTGAAACTTGGGAATGGAATGAGAATTGTAACAAACACCTAAGCCATTCCCAAAATAGCTAGGCAAAATAACTAGGTGGCACACCATTGGGTGTGTCTAGTTTAATGAAAAGAAGACATGATAGCATTATTCCAGTATTTGAGGAGCTTGGCACAAAGAAGAAGGGGTCAATTTATTGTCCAAAGCACCTGAAGGCAGGACAAGAAACAATGGATGGAAACAAATCAAGGAGAGAAGAAACTTGGAATTAAGGAGAAATTTCCTGATGGTGAGAACAATTAATCAGTGGAACTGCTTGCCACCAGAAGTTGTGGGCGCTTCAAAATTGGAAGTTTTTAAGAAGAGATCGGATATTCATTTGTCTGAAATGGTATAGGGATTCCAACCTGAACAGGAGGGGTTGGACTAGAAGGCCTCCAGGGTCCCTTCCAACTGTTATTCTGTTCTGTTCTGTTCATTGGTCAATGAACTGGTCAAGGGAGAGGGCCGGGATGAAGGGGCAAAGTTTGTAAACTTTTGTGTGGGAACTTCAACCCTAGTTTTGCTTAGTTTGCAACCACTAATCCTTAGTCAAAGCACCCCTCACTTCCACCAAAGGGAGTCGAGAGTCTTTCTTTCTTAGGGCTCCAGCTGGGGCAGGACTGACAGATTCCGGGAACCAGTTCAGAAAGATCTGGAGCACCACAGGTCTTGTCCCTGGAGCAGAAATGCCCAACTAGTTCTTGCCATCATAGGTGATGAGCTGCTGAGAAGCTAATTCCCAAAGGTACACCATGTTTTGCCTGGCCTGCAAGCAGCCCTGGTGTCAGGGCTCCGACAATCCACCCCCATTCAAATCGTAAGTCTGTAGCCGCATCTCGTCGGCATTACCTGGGTGCAGCCAACTCTGAGACACATCATTCATTTCACCCTTGACCCTGGTCTTCCCCCTACCCACTGGATGTATATTCTCCAATGGGACACATCCATAGCCAAGAGTCATCAATCATGCTCTCCAGTAATCATCTTGCACGCCAACAGCTTCAGCTGCCAAGGCGATTATCTGAAGCATCTAAGGAATGCCCTACTTTCCCCACTCCCTTTCTGCTGGCAACTAAAAAGAGACCAATGGTTAGAGGTAGTCCTCGACTTACAACAGCTCATTTAGTGACCGTTCAAAGTTACAATGGCACTGAAAAATGTGTCTTGTGTTTTTTTTTTAAAAAAATTACAACCTTTGCAGCAACCCCCTCCCATGGCTGTGTGATCAAAATTCAGATGTTTGGCACCTGGTTCCTATTTATGACAGTCGCAGTGTCATATGACCATGTTTTGCGGCCTTCTGATGAGCAAAATCAAGGGGGAAGCTAGATTCACTTAACAACAGGGTTACCCATTTACCAACTGCAGCGATTCCCTTAACAACGGTGGAAAGGTCGTCAAACAGGGCAAAACTCCACATCTCGCTTAGCAACCGAAATTTTGGTCTTGATTGTGGTCGTAGGTCAAGGACTTCCTATACCTGACCTCTCTCTCTCTCTCACACACACACACACACACAAATTTTTTTATTTTTTTTTAATTACATTTATATGCCGCCCTTCTCCGAAGACTCAGGGCGGCTTACAATTTTTGGAGCACAACCCAATGTGCTCAGCAATAGCCTTCATTCCATTGTATATGCCTGCTTATTACTAAGCGGCATTTTTACAAGGTCAGCTAATTGCCCCCAACAATCTTGGGTCCTCAATTTACCTACCCCGAGAGGATGGAAGGCTGAGTCAACCTTGAGCCTGGTGGGATTCGAGCCTACAGTAATTGTAGACAGCTGGATCTTAAGAGCAGGCATTTAACAGCCTGAGCCACCAAAGCTCTATAAATCCCGTCGCTCCTTTTTTATTAGCCTATATTTATGCTAACATTTCTTAGCATATATAAATATGCTAATATTGCATTTTGCCCAGATGCAAAATGAAAGGTTAAGGAAGAGGCTCATGACAATAACTTTGATCATGCATGAGGGATCTTGAATGCATTGAATTTTACCATCTAACCATTAAGTTTCCTCCTTCAACATTCTTGGCTTGAAGAATTGTGAACAAGCCAAAAAAAATGCAATTGCTTGCCAAAAATTTACTTTCCTGGACTTTCTGTGCACCTGCTGCGACAGATCATCCAGTCTCCACCCCCGCCTCCTCACAGGTGAAATCCACTCTTTAGGTAGAACAGCTCACCCCCACCCACCCAAAAAGGTACATGGGGTGGGAGGGTTTCCCCAGAATCGGAGGAAGCATGCACAATGAGGGTGGATTTAAATCAGGGGTCTCCAGCCTTGGCAACTTTAAGATGCAAAGCTGGCTGAGGAATTCTGGGAGTTGAAGTCCACAAATCTGAAAGTTGCCAAGGTTGGAGACCCCTGATTTAAAGAGCCTGCATTCGCA
This sequence comes from Naja naja, assembly GCA_009733165.1. Taxonomy (NCBI): domain Eukaryota; kingdom Metazoa; phylum Chordata; class Lepidosauria; order Squamata; family Elapidae; genus Naja; species Naja naja. The sequence continues at coordinate 6,594,684 of CM019166.1, forward strand.
CAGCACATTTACCCAGGTGAGCTGATCCTAGTTTAGTCAAATAATTCAACATTTTGAGACTGCGGGCAGGAAAGAAACAGAATCCTTCAAGGGGAAAATAAAGCACTTCTGAGGTTTGTGAACTATCTTGCATTAATTTTTTTTTAAAAAATATCATAATATATAGGTAGTCCTCTACTTACAACAGTTCTTTTAGTAACCTGTCAAAATTACGGCGCCACTGAAAAAAGTGACATGACCATTTTTCACGCATAAGACCTTTGCAGCATCTCCATGGTCATGTGGTTTACATTGGGATGCTTGACAACTGATTCACATTTATGATGGTTGCAGTGTCCCTGGGGGTCACGTGGTCCCCTTTTGCAACCTTCCGACAAGCAAAATCAACAAGGAAGCCAGAATTCACTTAAAGAACCGTGTTTCTAATCGAACGACGGCACTGATTCCTTTAGCAAACGTGGCAAGAAAAACGGGGCAAAACTCACTTAACAGATTTCTCACTTAGCAACATACATTCCAGGCTCAATTGTCCTCGTAAGCTGAGGACTATCTCTACTCAATAAAGCTAGATGCAACAGCCGAGTCACAAAATACACTAATAGTATATCTAAAGCAAACAAATCAAACGCTTAAAGGGATACTCAAAGCTAGGAGGATAAATAATACAGACCAGCTGAGAACACAAACTTAGCTGGATTAAACAGGCGCTGAGTAATTTGTGGCTCAGATGGGGAAAAGAAAATTATTATCCTTCTAAATGCATTGCATGAGCCTTCCTCACATTTTAGCATTACATGTGCTGCGAACACCCTATTTGCAAAACCAGGTAGGGTGTTATGTGGACACAGAGTGGCATCAGCATGTCTCCATCCCCATACAGGTAGTCCAGTTCATTTAGTGACCGTTTCAAGTTACAATACCACTGAAAAAAGTGACCCATGACCATTTTTCACACTTACGACTCTGGGTCATAATGATCACATCCCCATGGTCACATGCAACAGACTCATTTTAATGACGGTGGTTGATCAATGTGATTATTTGTGACCTTCTGACAAGCAAAGTCAACGGGGAAACCAGATTCACTTAAAAACCAAGTTACTAACTTAACCACTGCACGGTTTCACTTAACAACTGTGGCAAGAAAGGTCGTAAAATGGGCCAAACCTCATTGAGCAACTGTCTTGCTTAGCAACAGAAATTTTGGGCTCCATTTTGGCCGTAAGCCAAGGACTACCATACCTGTATCTGCATTCCCACATACAACATTAAAGGCACACCCATCTGCACACCCACTGCATTAAGGCATGACATGCTTTTTAGAGTTCACAAAACTTATCCACCAAGGTTTGTAAAAACAGAATTCCTGGTTTATCACACCTGAACACAGCGAACAGCGATTTGTACAAAAAAAGAAGGGGGGGGTAAACAAACCACGGCTTGAAAAGGGATGCAAACCAAATTAGAGCTGATTACTCCAGCACTCTTAACTCATTTACTGACTAAACATATGAATCAGAATCCAGCTGGAAGGGAACTTGCAGCTCTTCTAGTCCAGCCCCCTGTTCAAGCAGGAGATCATACACGATTCCAGACAGTCTCTTCTTGAATACCTCCCGTGATGGAACACCCAACAACTTCTGGTGGCAAGCAGTTCCACGGGTTAATTGTCCTCGCTGTTTGGAAATTTCTCCTTAATTCTAGGTTGCTTCTCTCCTTGGCTCGTTTCCAACCATTGTTTCTTGTCCTGCCTTCAAAGTGCTTTGGAGAATAAGTGGACCCCTCTTCTTTGGGGCAGCCCCTCAAATACTGGAATATTATCATGTTGCCCCTGGTTCTTCTTTTCATTAAATTAGACATACCTCAATTCCAGCAACCGTTCTTCCTATGCTTTAGCCTCCAGCCCCCTAAATCTTCTTAGTTGCTCTTCTCTGCACTCTTTCCAAAGTCTCAACATCTTTTTCTGCAACGTGGGGACCCAAAACTGGATGCAAAATTCCAGGTGTCTCCTTCCTAAGGCTTTATAAAATGATACTAATAGGAAAATAAAATATAAAATAAATAACCAGGATTCCCCACTAGCCAGGATGCAGCCGCCGGGTCCTCCACTAACCTGGTTCAGCATGACGCGGGAACGTGGCCTCAGACGCCGGCAGAAGCACCCCCTACCCTGCAACGGGGTCCAGTCAACGCGTGTCAGAAGGAGCACTTCGGGAATGGCTTTTCCGGGCTGCATTCGCACAGAAAGTTTTGCTTTCCTTGGGAGCGGCAGCGACTTCACTCGCCCCTAGGCGGCGCCAGAGAGGCGTCTGTCCGCTCTGCGCCTCACGGGCGACGCCACGCTCCCGGCTCCGCCGCTAACTCCGCCCCTTTTCCCTCAGAGGAGCAGCCAGGCGCGCCGAACTCGTCCGGCGTTAAAGCGCGTCGCCCGCCCGCATTCCAGGCTCTTTTAAACTCCGAGGAAAAGGGCGCGGCTCCCTCTTAAAGGGACAGCTCCTTCTTTTCCACCTCTTGCGCCAATTGACTTCCTCAGCGGCGGACCTTGGAAAGCAATGTTAGGGGATCTATTTCAATCAATCAATCAATCAGAATAGAGTTGGAAGGACCTTGGAGGTCTTCTAGTCCAGCCCCTTGCTGAAGCAGGAGACCCTACCTACACCATTTCAGACAAGCCGCTGTCCAGTCTTTTTTCTTTTTTGAAAAAGTTTTTTTTAATTTATAAAACAAAAACAAATAAAACCATCTTTCTGTTCAGCACTGTGTCGGTTGGGTACATATATCTTGTGCACATAATAATATCATACATTTCTTGCTTGTTTATATTTATAACCATTCTAATCAATATTTTATATTACATATGTCAATTGTTATATTATCCTTAACATTGTAATTATTATCTTTCAAAAATATATTTCATCCTTACCTAATTTATATTCATTCTCTTCCTCAATCTAGCTCAATCAATTATGATATATTATGCTATTGTTACACGTTTCAACTTCTTAATCTTCTATCTAGCCATTTATAAAATAAATTCCAAATTTTACAATAATATGTTTCTTCCTGTTCTCTAATTGCCATTGCCAATCTACTCATTTCTGCACATTCCATTCTTTTCGTAACTGTTTCCTCTTCCGTTGGAATTTTCTCATTTTTCCAATTTTGTGCAAATACAATTCTAGCTGCTGTTAATACATTGATAATCAAATACTTTATCTCTTTATTGTAACCTTCAGGCAAAATTCCCAATAAAAATGTCTCTGGTTTTAAGTCTATAAGTTGTTTTATCATTTTTTCCAACCACGTGTGTATTCTAGTCCAATATTTTTTAGCATCAATGCATGTCCACCACATATGGTAGAATGATCCAGGTATCTGATGACATTTCCAACACTTCGCTGGACTGCCATCTGTCAGAAAAGGTGTTGGGGGGGTGGGGTTGGACTAGATGACCTACAAGGTCCCTTCCAACTCTCTTAAATCAGACTCTTTCCTATTTGTGAGAATTACTCCCTGCAGGTTTAAGTAGAAAAACGTTGAGAACTAAATCAGGACTCATAGTCTGTAGCCCCTGACTCCCCTTTCCAAAACCTGTCCTGTAAGTGCTTAGTTTACAGGGAGTCCTCAACTTGCAACCACAATGGAGCCCACAATTTCTGTTGTTAAATGAGACATTCGTTAGGGGATTTTGCCCCCATTTTATGACCGTTCTTCTTGCCCTAGTGGTTCAGTGAAACATTGCAGTGGAGTGAATCTGGCTACTGCCTCACTGATTTTTCTTGTCAGAAGGCCGCAAAAGGAAAACATAGCACTGAAAATAGTGACTTATGATGGTTTTTCACACTTATGACCATTGCAACATTCCCATGCTCACGTGATCAAAATTCAGGCGCTTGGCAACTGACTAGTATTTATGACGGTCGCTGTGTCACGCAATCCCCTTTTGCAACCTTCTGAAAAGCAAAGTCAAAGGGGAAAGCCAGATTTGCTTAAACGACCTTGTCGCTAACTTAACCACTGCGGCAATTCACTTAACGACGATGGGAAGAAAATTCATAAAAGGTTGCAAATGTCTCACAAATATCACAAGGCAAATGTCTCACAAATATCTCACTCAAGCACAGAAATTTTGGCCTCCGTTGTGGTCGTACGTGAGGACTACGTGTACATGAAACAAAATGTAGAAGCGGCAAACCACGTTAAAAAATAAATAAATAAAAAGGGTTGTTTTAGTTGCAAGATTCTCTCTAGCCACGTTCAGAGTGCGTTATCCAAAGCATTAGCAAAAGGGCCATTCTGGAGTTGGTTTAGTTTAGTTTATTTGGACTTATAGGCCGCCCTCTCTCCCGAAGGACTCAGGGCGGCATACATAAAAATGAACAATACAAAAATTAAAACAATTAAAAAAATATTAAATTACAGCCAAATAAACATTCCAAGTTAAAACCCCGATCCTCTGTCAATCCAGGCCGGATTGTGAAAATAACCATGTTTAAGGTCACGGCGGAAGGAGCGGAGATCAGGGGCCAGGCGCAATTCCAGGGGAATAGATGGGGTCTTATTTCTTATTTCGCTCCTCTGGCCGTGCGGTTGTGACTTTCACAAATATGTGAATGCAGCTATTAAGGTTGTGCATTACGTACTTGCAGGGGTGGGATTCAGCTGGTTCGGGCCAGTTCGGCCAAACCGGATGTTAAATTTACACCTGGTTCGCCAAACCGGTAGTGGAACCGACTAGCTGGCCCCGCTTACCCCTCCCCTCCCTGGAGTCTCCACGCGGCCCATTCTGGATGCAGGGAAGTGCAGGTGGAGGCTCTAGGAAGGGGAAAATGGCCTTTCCGGAAGTACTGGAAGTCCAGAAACGGGCCTGTTTCCTGCTTCCGGAGCCCGTGGGAGACCATTTTGACCCTCCCAGAGGCCCGAGGGAAGCCTCCGGACTCTGGGGAAGGTGAAAAACGGCCCTCCCAGAGGTTCCAGTAGGCCACGCCCACCATGGCCACGCTCACCCAGCAACCAGGCAGAGAACTGGTTGCTGGGATTTGCAAATCCCACCCCTGCATACCTGCAATAAAAACAGGTCATTTCTGCAGATCATTAAGGAGCAAGAGAGCATGACATGCCACTTTGTTTGTTCTTCTCTCTCTGTCCTGGATACTTGGCGCCCGCACTGCTTGTTCCAGGAAACTGAAAACAGGTCTTCATTCTCCAAAGGGCGAGGTTGGCATTCCCACCCTCCCTTCTCTCTTAAAAAAAAAATGAAGCCGTGGCAGATTTAAGATTTACTGCTGGAACCTGGCTCAACCCCTGAAATATGCCAGTGTGCTGCAGCTGCCAAAAAAGCCATCGGGGTCCTAGGCTGCATCAACAGAGGGACAGAATCAAGATCATGTGTGAATACCACTTCATAAGGCCTGGGTAAGGCCACACTTGGAATACTGCACCCAGTTTTGGTTGCCACGAAACAAAAAAGGCATTGAGACTCTGGAAAGAGGCAGAGAAGAGCAACAAAGAGGGTTAGGGAGCTGGAGGGTAAAACATACAAGGAGTGGTTGCAGGAATTGGGTAGGTCTAGTCTAGCGAAAAGAAGAACTAAGGCTGATATTCCAATATTTGAGGGGCTGCCACGGAGAAGGGGAGGTCAACTTATTTTCCAAAACATGGAAAGGGAGGTAAGAAAACAATGGATGGAAACTAATCAAGAACAGAACCAACTAGCACTAAGGAGAATTTTCCTGGCAGTGAGAACAATTAACCAGTGGAAGAACTGGCCTTCAGAAGTTGTGGGTGCCTATTCTATTCCTATTCCATTCCATTCCATCTTCTCTTCTCTTCTAATTCTATTCTATGATTCTATTCTGTTCTGTTCTATTATTCTATTCTATTATTCTATTCTATTATTCTACTCTATTTCTATTCTATTCCTATTCCCTATTCTATTCTGTTCTATTCTATTCTGTTCTAATTCTATTCTATGATTCTATTCTATTCTGTTCTATTATTCTATTCTATTATTCTACTCTATTCCTATTCCCTGTTCTATTCTATTCTATTCTATTCTATATTCTATTCTGTTATTCTATTCTATTCTATTCTATGTTCTTCTATTCTATTCTATTCTATTCTATATTCTGTTCTCTATTCTATTCTATTCAATATTCTGTTCTTCTATTCTATTCTATTCTATATTCTTTTCTTCTATTCTATTCTATTCTATTCTATATTCTGTTATTCTATTCTATTCTATTCTATTCTATTCCGTTCTTCTATTCTATTCTATTCTATTCTATTTCTGTTCTATTCTGTTCTTTCATTATTCTTTCTTCTATTCTATTCTATTCTTCTATTTCCGTTCTTCTATTCTATTCTATTCTATTCCGTTCTTCTTCTATTCTATTCTATTCTGTTATTCTTCTATTCTATTCCGTTCTTCTTCTATTCTATTCTATTCTATTCTATTCTATTCTATTCTATATTCTGTTCTTCTATTCTATTCTATTCAATATTCTTTTCTTCTATTCTATTCTATATTCTGTTATTCTATTCTATTCTATTCTATATTCTTTTCTTCTATTTTATTCTATTCTATTCTATATTCTGTTCTTCTATTCTGTTCAATATTCTGTTCTTCTATTCTACTCTACTCTACTCTACTCTACTCTACTCTACTCTACTGTCCTTCTCCTCTCCTCTCCATTCTGTATCTTCTCTTCTCTTTGCTTCTTATTCTGGCTCATTTCACCCTGGTCCTCCTTTTCACTCGACTAGACACCCTCACTTCCTGCAACGGTTCACGCTACCTTCCAGCCCTCTGGTCATCTCCGTTGCTCTTTTCTGCACCCTTTCAATTCCCCGTGCCCTTAACTTTATGTCCCATCTTGAGTGGGCTTCCTTGTTCTGCTGGCCTAACTGTTTTCATGCCTTCATAGCTTTACGCACTGTGCAATTCCAAGAAGAGTTCAACAACCAAGCTGGGCATATTGAGCTAATGCAGCTAGTACAGTGGCTCATGCTTACGTGGCTTCCTGTTGTGGCTCCCAATTTTGAGTCAGCTACTTTGCGTGACTCTGCCACCCCCTTTTCTTCCTCAAAACATTGGACAGGGCTGCAGAGGCTGTATCTAATTTTGCAACCTTTCTGCATTTCAAAAGTCCATTTGAGGCACTTATAGGGCATGCCCTAAGGTACGCCGGTGCGAGTGGAAACCTGGGTCTGCCGAAAAGATTCCTAAAATGTCATAACAGGTGACATTATACAGGCAGTCCTCGAAGTTGCGACCACAACAGGATTTCTGTTGTTAATGGAAAAAATGACACAGCAACATATAGACTTGAAACCTGAGATATTTTTACTGGGAATCGTGCCAGAGACATTCAGCAAAGAGTTGAAATATTTGATTGTTAATGTATTAACAGCTGCTAGAATTGTATTTGCAAAAAATTGGAGAAATGATAAGATACCTGCACAGGAGGAAGTGATTAAGAAAATTTTGGACTGTGCTGAAATGAGCAAATTAACATTTGAAATTAGGGATCAAGAAGAAAAACAGTTTTATAAGATATAGAATATGTTTTATCAATGGTTAGACAAAAAAGCCTGGTAATATATAGATATACTGGAGGCAAAGTTGTTGAATGAAAATATAATATGGAGACTATAATACTATAGAGAGTTAATAATAACGATATTGGTTAATAGAGAAGAGAAATTAGGTAATGTATGAGTTAAAATGCATAAGTTTTCCCTTTTTCTTTTCTTTCCTTTTTCCTTTTTGAGATTTCTCCAAATAGAAAACAGGTTGTATTTATCCTTATTTTTTGTTTGTATTGTATAGACTACTTTTTTTTGTAATAGAAGGTATCGATGGTGAGGAGATGGCACTGAGATTTGTGACTGACCGACACACTTGAAATTGTTATTGGTTTATGTTTTCTATGTTTGTTTGTCTTGTTTGTTTTTGGAAAATAATAAAACTTTTATTTAAAAAAAAAGGATTTCTGTTGTTAAGCGGAGACGTTTGTTAAGCGAGTTTGCCCCATTTTACGACCTTCTTTGCCACAGTTGTTAAGTGAATCACTGCAGTTGATAAGGTAGTCACCAGGTTGTTAAGTGAATCTGGCTTCCCTAATGACTTTGCTTCTCAGAAGGACGTAAAAAGGGATCATATGACCCCGGGACACCGTGAAGGGCGGCATATAAATGTAATTAAAATAAATAAAATAAATAAAAGTCATAAATATGAACCAGTTGCCAAATGGCCGAATTTTGATCACATGATCATGGGGACAACTGCAAAGGTCATAACTATGAAAAACAGCCGTAAGCCTCTTTTTCCAGTGCCGTTGCAACTTTGAACGGTCACTAAATGAACTGTTGCAAGTTGAGGAGTACCTGCACTGTTTCCGGCTGCTGTTTATTGAAATCCACATTTCTCCATGATTGACAGGCATTCATGTCCCGTTTTCCTATTTAGATCTTTCAAATTTTGCCAAATCAGCCCAGTTCTGAGAGTCTCTGTTTGTCCACTTCTTTTGCAATAAGCGCCTTTCACAGAGTGGCATCCGGAGTTTATTAGGAAGTCACCCATTTGCCAACCCTTTGACTGCTGGACATTTGTGCTCCTTCCCTGCTGTCAGCCATGGAAAGGGAAGCATCTTCCCTCCAAGAGAGTTTCACCCAGGCATGGCTCAGCCTAGAAGGCTCCGGATTTTCCTCTGCAAATTTTTCAGAATGATTCAGGATGGAATGGGACAGCCAACTCGCCATGGCCAACTCTCTACAGCCAACTTGCCATGGCCAACTCTCTATGGCCAACTTGCTCAGGACTTGTTGTGGCCAACTTGCTGTGGACAACTTGCTGCAGCCAATACCAACTCACCATGGCTAACTTTCTACAGTCAACTTGCCATGGCCAACACTCTATGGTCAACTCTCTACAGCCAACTCTCTATGGCCAACTCGCCATGCCTCTCTACAGCCAATTCGCCATGGCCAACTCTCTTTGGTCAACTCTCTACAGCCAACTCTCCATGGCTCTCTACAACCAATTTGTCATGGCCAACTCTCTATGGCCAACTCACCATGGCTAACTCTCTATGGCCAACTCGCCATGGCTAACTCTCTACAGTCAACTTGCCATGGCCAACACTCTATGGTCAACTCTCTACAGCCAACTCTCTATGGCCAACTCTCTATGGTCAACACACCATGTTCAACTCTCTATGGCCAACTGACCATGGCCAATTTATTGTGGCCAACTCATCGCAGCCAACTCGCTGTTGGACAATTTAGCAATTCAATTGTTCAAAATAAATTACTTTTTTTTAAAAATTGTCATTCACACTCCATTCTGTCCCTCCTTTTGCATCCTTTCTCTAATGATTCTATGGCCCCATTTCTTCAATATTAGTGTCACTCTTGTCCCACAGCAAATTGTCCCATGGTAAGTCAGCCGTGGTGAGTTGGTTACGGCGAATTGTCATAGACCTGATTCAGGAGACATGGCTGCCTTCGTCAGATGGCTGCTGTGATGGGTGTGCCTGGCCGACACCTGCTGGCCAGAAGAGAGGTTGATGACGCTGCTCTCCATCACCCATTTGTGCCTCCAGAAGGCTCCAGGCAAGGTGATCCCCAAACTTCTACCAAAATGAATGACTGACTCACAACGAGGAACTGTTATGTTTTCTGAAAACGAATGAGAATTGTATTGCAGGCGGGGGCTTTCTTGTCTTGCTAAGACCTTCCCCTTCTTCACCACCTGTTGTTCTGGCTGGGAACTCTTAAAAGACCATGTGGATGAGAAACACAGCTTTGCTTGTGGTCTGTCACACTCGTCTCTTTCCTGCCTGGGAAAAAGAAATGGGCAAATCGCTAAAAAGGGAGATCCTGTTTCTGAAAAATCACAGCTGGCACCTCAGACATACAAAGGCTTATTCAGAGATCGAACGTTGCGAAATAAATATGACAGGAAAAACCCAAGACTGGTGTCCCGTTTTGTTGTTTCAAAAATGAGTTCCCCCTTTTTCCTGAGTAAGAACCAACTCACAGTAAACATGGGCGGGCAGGAATTTGCCCAGAATTAGTTGCCAGTTAAAAGACTCAAACTGGTAACCCAAGAAGGCACCTGCCGGTCTTGCTGGGAAGCGTCTCACAAAGCAGTTGGTCAATTCTTGCTGGGAGCTGGACCATCTTGAATTGCTAAAGCTTGGTAAGACAGGTTCAAGATCCAGAAGGATGTTGATAGATCTCCAACAGCAGAGAGGGAAGGAGGCATGTCTGGTCTAATAAAGGGAACTTTTAGGGGTGACATGGTGGCTTTCTTCCGGTACTTCAGCGGGCTCTCACAGAGAAGAGGCAGTGACTTAATACTCCTGCAGGTAGGACAAGAAGCAACGGGGAGAAGCTCCTCAAAGAGACATCCAACTTAGAACTAAGGAGAAACTTCCTGACAGGGAAGAACAATTAATCCCTCCAGAAGTTGTAGGTGCTCCGTCTCCTTCTTTTCTCTCCTCTTCCTTTCCCTTCCCTCTCCTTCCTTCCCCTCCCCCCCTCTCTTTTCCTTTCCTCTCTTCTCCCCTTCTCTTTTCTCTTCTCTCCTTTCCTCCCCTCTCTGTCCCTTGCCTCTCGGCTCCTCCCCTCCCCTCTATTCCATTCCAAACCTATGTAGCGCGTTAAACCCACTTTCAGGGCTAACACAGTTCACTGAACAACCATGGAACCACAGAATGTCAGGTGGGAGCTTGGAGGTCATCTAGTCTAAGCCCCTGACCAGTATAAGGATCCACGTTTACTGTTGAGCCACCAAATTCAGTTTTGAAGAACCGCAAATGAAAGGAAGAGAGGCAGTTTGGTGTCATGGTTGAAACGTCACGCTGGAGATCGGGAGACCCCCGAGTTCAAGTGCTGCCCCAGGCACAAAGCCAACTGGGTCACCTTGAGCCCATCCCTGACTCTCCGCCCCAGGAGGGAGGTAATGGCAAACCCCTTCTGAAATCCATCCAAAAATTACCGCAGAGGGGCTTTTTCTAGACAGTCATCAGGCGTCACAGCCGACTGGAAGCGCACAGGCACACACCCTCACGGAGGAAAGGGAGGACGTGGTTTAAGTCAGTTGAGTCAGGTTCTTGAGGTGGTCACGAACTCCAGGCCATGGCCACAAGACTGAACCAACCAACCAAGGGGGTTAACAAGAGGACAATTGTTTAACCTGGCTGTGTGGGCAGAGATGAGGCACGCTGGATGAGGCAGATTTGAGGCAAACTCTGAATTGTGAAAGGAAAAGGCACCGAGGCTGAACGTTTCCTGCTCAAGATTAAAAAGTTCCATTTATTTCTTGGCAACTCCATATGTAATCCAGCCAGCCAGCCAACCTTTTTATTTTTTTTAGCTTGCTGATGTTAAGAGCTGAGGTAGGGAGCCAAGCAGACTGGCGAAGCAGATGGTGATCCATGTTTTGCTTTCCCTAATTCAGTAGTCGGCAACCCACAGCTCTGGAGCCGCATGTGGCTCTTTCGTCCTTCTACTCTGGCTTTGTGTCGCTGGTTGGTTTCACAATTGATAGGACTTTTGGGTTAGGACAGGTAGAGGGAAAAGGATGCTGTGCTAGGAGGAGACTCTATGGTGGGGGAACTGGACTTCCGGTCGGCTCCAGAATTGAACTGGGGAGGGGACCTTGGTGGCCCTGTGAATGCTTAAGGTTGCCGACCCCCTGCCCTAATCCAAGCCATCCACAGAGGCCAGGTTGCGGAGGGCTTTGGTTTCCTTCAAGTAAGCCTACAAAGATGTGAGAGGGGCAGGGAGTCCTTGATTCAGCCCCTCCAGAGTTGTCCACCAGGAGTTGTGCAATGAGGGTCAGAGTACCAGAATAACAGAGTTTGAAAAGTCTTCTAGTTCAGGGGTCTCAAACCTTGGCAACTTTAAGCCTGGCAGACTTCAATGCCAAGAATTCCTCAGCCAGCAGTTGGAGATTAGGGGCCCTAAGGCATGTGACTCAGGATCTATTAATCAGAGTAGAGTTGAAAGGGATCTTGGAGGTCTTCTAGTCCAGCGGTCGCCAACTGGTGGGCTGTGGCCCACTGGTGGGCCATGAGAAAATTTTGGTAGGCCGCAGAGAAATCTCACCCCCTGCAAGCAATTAATCCAGGCTGTGCAGAAACACAAGGCTGCGCCGCCCACATGGCTTGCGGGAACCCTCCCCACCCACTCACTCCTTACCCGGCAAACTTGCCTGCTCATTTGCTATTTTTCCTTTTTCCGACCATCAGCTGTTCTGCTGTGCTGGGAGATTTAGATTAGCTAGAAAGCAGGAAATGGTTGGATTTCTAGTCTTTAGATCTTTGGCTCTGCATTTAAGCACAGCCGAACCTCCCTTAGGACTGAAGGTTCTATTATTCAGTGCAGACTCATGGCAAGCAAATTTGAGAGACTGATCTAGCCGATGGCAGGTAGATAGATCTCTGAATGAATCTGTGATTCTGTGAGCAACTCAATCTGCCTGCCTGCTTTGCCTGATTTTGGGTAAAAGTTTTTTTTTAAATAAAAAATTCAATATTTACATAAATATTTATAATATTTGCATACAAGCCATGTCCCAGCCAGTCACATGACCACCATGCCACACTCACAAATTAGGCCACACCCACATAACCGGTTAGTGGTCCCTGGGATTTAAAATTATGAGTTTGGGGGTCCCTGAGGTCCAAAAGGTTGGTGACCCCTGTTCTAGTCCAACCCCTGCCCAAGCAGGAAACCCTATGTCATTTCAGGCAGGTGGCTGTTGCGTCTCTTCTTGAAAACCTCCAGTGATGGAGCACCCATAATATCTTGTGGCAAGCAGTTCCACGGGTTAATTGTTCTCACTGTTACGAAATTTCTCCTGAATTCCAGGTTGCTTCTCTCCTGGATTACTTAATCAATCATGTTAAATTAATTAGACCAACTTGGGGTTCTCAATGTTTACGATTCGGGGATCCACAGAATCCCTTTGGCCGAGAACCTACAGTCCCCTCATTGAAGACTGGGGAGAGTTGTGCCAGACAACCCTGCAGAGGAAACTGGCTGGGCCTCCGTTCTGAACCAGCCCCCAGCCTCCTGAACCTGCCAAAAGCAAACCAGTTCTCAAACCAGTTTCACTGCCAAGGAATCCTGAGAATTCTGGCTGGTATTGCTGGTTCTGTTGTGAAGTGAGGCATTTGTGAAGTGAGTTTTTCCCCCTTTTACGACCTTCCTTGTAACCCCGTTGTTAAGCGAAGCTGGCTTCCCCGTTGGCTTTGCTGGTCAGAAGGTCGCAAAAAGGGGATCGCATGACCCCCCCGGGACACTGCAACGGTCATAAGTATGAGTCAGTTGCCAAGCGGCTGAATTTTGAGCACACATTCATGGGGACTCTGCAAAGGTTGTAACTGTGAAAAATGGTCGTAAGTCGCTTTTTTCAGCGCCGTTTGCAACTTGGAACGGTCACTAAAGGAACCATTGTAAGTCGAGGACTGCCTGTAATAATTTAAATTTTATTATGATGCTCTCCGCACAGCAACCTGGGGCAGCATATAAATGTAACACACTTTTTGATCTAGGATTTGACCCGTTCGCCTGAGAAAGCTGCTGTGGGTGAAGATCGAAGTGGTTGAAACTTTGGGAGCAGAAGTGGCCACGGTTCCACACATCTGTCCACAGCCCTTCACTTGTGGCTTCCCAGCCACAACAGAGAGTGGCATCCCTCACTCTGGCCTGGGAGTAAGGCCTCCAATCTGGTTTGACCTGTGTGGCACATTGGAGCTGAAGGTCTCAGAGGAGCATCAACTAAAGGCAGAATGGGACAATCAACAGATTAACAGAGTTGGAAGGGACCTTGTAGGTCATCTAGTCCAACCCCCCACCCAAGCAGGAGACCCTACACCATTTCTGACCGAGGGCAGTCCAGCCTCTTCTTGAAAGTCTCAAGTGACGGTGCTCCCACAACTTCTGAAGGCAACTTCTATTCCATGGGTTAATTGTTCTCCCTGTCAGGAAATTCCTCCTTATTTCCAGGTTGAGTCTCTCCTTGGTCAGTTTCCATCCATTGTTCCTCGTCTGGCCTTCAGGTGCCTTGGAAAATAGCCTGACCCCTTCCTCCTCTCTGTGGCAGCCCCTCAAATATTGGAAGATGCTCTCCTGTCTCCCCTGGTACTTCTCTTCCCTAGACTAGCCTTACCCAGTTCTCCATGGCCAACGTGCCGTGGCCAGCTCACCACAGCTAACTTGCCACAGGACAATTCGCAGCAGCCAATTCATCGTGGGAAAACTCTCCGCAGGACAATCTTGACCGTTTTATTTAATTCTTGAAAATAATTTTAATTTTTGCCATTCACGTTTCATTCTGCCGTCCTTTTGCAGCCTTTCTTTGATGATTCCATTCCACCATTTCTTCCATATTATGTCATTTTGGTCCTGTGGCAAGTTGTCCTACAGTGAGTTGGCTGTGCAGAATTGCCCCGTGACAAGCTGGCCATGGCGAGTTGGACGTGGCAAATTGGCTGCAGTGAGTTGGCTCTGGTGAGTTGGCCACAGTGAGTTGGCTGTGAAATGGCCATGGCAAACTGGCTGCAGTGAGTTGGCTGTGGCAATGTCTGCAGTGAGTTGGCCACAGTGAGTTGGCCACAGTGATTTGGCTGTGAATTGGGCATGGCAAGTGGGCTGCAGTGAGTTGGCCATGGCAAATTGGCTGCAGTGAGTTGGCCGCAGTGAGTCAGCTGTGGTGAATTGGCCACGGCACCTTTTCCTAAACCCATTGCAGGCCACCTGGAATCCAAGCGATGCCTTTTCCCCAGTCATGAACGGCCAAAGGCAGGCTGACTCCCCCCACCCCAGCTGACTTAACTGCCCTCAACCTGTTTTAGGGTGGGTGCAGAGCCTGGCAGGAGAGTGGAAGAACTGGTCCTCTCGAGGAAGCAGGAAAAGCCAGCCCATTCCAGAATCAGCTCAGGAATACCTGGCATTCCACCTCACCCACCCCCAGCGCACCGAGTCCGTCGTCTTTAGCCACGGTGCTGTTACATGAAGCTGGAGGAATTCTTCCACATCTGAGGTCTCCAACCGTGGCCCCTTTAAGACTTGTGGACTTCAACTCCCAGGAATTCTGGGAGTTGAAGTCCACAAGTCTTAAAGGGGCCCAGGTTGGAGCCCCCTGCTTTAAAAGATTGATTAAAAGATAATTGGGAGGATGGCCAGCTGCAAAACAAGGTAACCCACCTGAACCTTTACAGGTAGTCCTCGATTTACAACTGTTCATTTAGTGACCATTCCAAAGCTACAGCGGCATTGAAAACAAGTGACTTAGGACCGCTTTTCACACTTACGACCATCCTCGCTGTCACATGATCAAAATTCAGCCGCTTAGCAACTGACTCACACTTATGACGGTGGCAGTGTCCCTGGGGTCACGGGATCCCCTTTTTGCGACCTTCTGACAAGCAAAGTCAACGGCCAGATTCACTTAACAACCCAAGTTACTAATTGAACAACTTCAATGATTCACTTAACAACTGTGGCAAGAAAGGTTGTAAAATGGGGCAAAATTCACTTGACAAATGCCTCACTTAACGTCAGAAGTTTTGGGCTCCGTTGTGGGCCTAAGTTGACAACTACCTGTACATTTTTAGCTATATGTTTTCCTGGGGCCCATGTCCAAATGGCCTTGTGAATTGGAAAAACAGACTGTCAGAGCTGGAGATCATCTAGTCCACCCCGCTGGTTTTCTTACCACTACAGCCCTTAGTAATAGTAGAACAGGGGACCACCCAGCCTTTTTTCCCACCCTTCTGCTGAAATGTTAAGCTTTAAGAGCAGTGGTGGCTCAGTGGTTATAGAATGAAATATTGCAGGCTAATTCTGCCGACTGCCAGGAGTTCGATTCTGACTGGCTCAAGGTTGACTCAGCCTTCTGTCCTTCTGAGGTGGGTAAAGTGAGGGCCCAGATTCTTGGGGGCAGGAGGCTGACTCTGTAAACGGCTTAGAGAGGGCTGTGAAGCTCTGTGAAGTGGTATATAAGTCTATGTGCTATTGCTATTTTCTTTCTGTCAGATCCGTGTATCTGCCATTCTTCAATGAAAGAAGAAGGGGGTGGGGGAAGTTGGTACAAGTGATCCTTTTTGATGTAACCTGAATATATTAAATCTTATATTGAATCTGTATAACTTGCACATGATATACAACTGGAGGACTGGAGCCAGATGTCTAGAAACTTGTCACCTCTTGAAGAGATAACAAGATGAGAAGGGACCATAAAAATTCCAGCTCTGGAAGATACCCCTGGGAACTCTCCTAAGGTACGTTCCCAGAGAAGGGAAGGGGGGAATTAACATGTTGGTTCTTTGACTAAATCCACATCTAAATAAGGGGAGGGATTCTAACTCCCTTTATCTATTACCGTATGCCTGGAAACATCTTAGACTCTGCTTTGACTAGTGCTGGGATTCACTCCTGTTCAATAAAGGATTCCTTTTGAAATATCTAGTTTTCAAAAAGTTCATTCTTTTCGGTTGAAGGGAAAAAGTCCAGTGCTTACACCTTCCTTCCATCCATCCATCCATCCATCCATCTCTTTGTCTTTTCCTTCCTTCCTTCCTTCCTTCCTTTCCTTCCTTCCTTCCTTCCCTCCCTCCCTCCCTCCCTCCCTCCCTCCCAATGGTTAGAATGCAGGATTGCTGGCGAACTCTGCCCACTGCCAGCAGTTCGATCCCGACTGGCTCAAGGTTGACTCAACCTTCCGTCCTTCCATGGCGGGTAAAACAAGGACCCAGATTGTTGGAGACAAGAGGCTGACTCTGGAAACTACTTAAAGAGGGCCGGAAAGCACTGTGAAGCGGTATATAAGTCTAAGGGCTATTTAAAGTGCCCTTGTAAACTGGCCAGAGAACGTTCTCATTTTCAACAGGTCTTCCTGGGAAGGATTTCCCTTCCTGGTCACCAGAGGGCGCTCCTGCTCCATCCTCCTTCCAAGACCACAGCCAACAGTTGCTGAGCTCCAGCAGGATCTGGTCTTTTGGAAGACAGAAGATTTCCTCACATCCTTTGGACACATGAAGAACCAGTGGGCGAAAAAGGCAAGGGGACAGTCGGTCCACCAAAGAGAGAAGATGGCAAGGAAGCCACAGGCAGTAGAGAGAAAGCAGAAAGCCAAAGTCAAAGGGAAAAGCCAGATTCACTTTCACAACTGCAGCGGCAAGAAAAGTGGTAAAATGGGGCAAAACTCACCTTTTTGGGGGGGGCGTTGCTCAAATTTTGGGCTCAATTCCAGTCATAGATCGAGGACGACCCGCAGTTCTGATAAATGGCTGCCCAGGCTCTTCTTCAACACCTCCAGTTGGTGGAGCACCCACAACTTCTGGTGGCAAGCAGTTCCACGGGTTAATTGCTCTCACTGTAATTCCAATTCCAGGTAGCTTCTCTCCTGGGTTGGTTCCCATCCGTTGCTTCTTGTCCTGCCTCCGGGTGCTTTGGAGAATAGCTTGACCCCCATTTTCTTTGGGGCAGCCGCTCAAATACTGGGAGACTGCTGTCATGTCCCCCCTAATTCCTTCTTTCTTCTGGCCAGACTCAATTCCTGCAACCGGTCTTCATTACGTTTTAGCTTCTAGTCCTCTAATCATCTTAGTTGCTCTTCTACCTACCAGTGTTTTCGGTTAA
>CM019166.1:6613341-6626801 GCA_009733165.1 Naja naja
CTCGCGCAACGCGGGGCGTGGCCGACTCCGCCCTCTCTGGCCAGAGGCTCCTCCCCCGGTATAAAAAGGCCGGCCGGCTCCGCGTGCACAGCCAGACTCGCCGGGCAACAGGTGGAGCTGTCAGGTGCGCTCTTCCTCCTCCTCCGCTTCCTCCGCTTCCTCCGCTTCGCCCGCCCGCCCGCGAGGCGGCTGCCCCGCCGGTTTGCCATGTTGGTGCAGCTCAAGGCGGCTTTCCGACAAGCCGGGAAGATGCCCGAAGGGATCTCGCCCAAACTGGAAGCCAACGTCCTGGTCATCGGGGCGGAGAAAGTGGGGAAATCGGGTAAGTTGCCGCCGCAGCTCCGGAGCGATGTCTTGGCCCGGCGCTGGAGCTGCAGCTCGTTTCTGCGGACGGCACCTTCCCTAACCTGAGCCCTGCGCTCAGACTACAACAACTATCCTCCCCAGCCAGCGTGGAAATGCGACTGGGCCGCATTTCTTCACTGGCCGGGAGCTGGAAGGGACCCCGCGGCTCAAGCAGGAGACCCTAGACCATTTCAGACAAGTGACTGTCCAGTCTCTTCTTTAAAACCTCCAGTGATGGAGCAGCACCCACAACTTCTGGTGGCAAGCAGTTCCACTGGTTAATTGTTCTCAACGTCAGGAAATTTCTCCTTAATTGCAGGTTGATTCTCTCCTTGATTAGCTTCCATCCGTTGCTTCTTGTCTTTGGTGCTTTGGAGAATAAGTTGACCCCCTCTTCTTTGTAGCAGCCCCTCAAATATTTAAAAAAAACTGCTATTCTATCACCCCTCTTCTTTTCTTTAGACTAGACATACTCAAGTCCTGCAACTGTTCTTCCTATGGTTTACTCCAGGCCAGATCATTCTAGTTGCTCCTCTTTGCACTTTTTCCAAAGCCTCAACATCATTTTTTGCAACATGGGGACCAAAACTGGCTGCATTCTTCCAGGTGTGGCCTTACTAAGGCTTTAGAAAGTGGTACTAATACTTTGTGTGGTTTTGATTCTGTGCCTCTGTTGATGCAGCCCAGGATCCCTAACTCCGAGTCAACTTTTATCTCGCTTCCTTGCCTACCTTATAGGGTTGTGGTGCATAGGGGCAAAAAAACTCCAGGGGACAGGCTGTCCAAAATGACTGGCTTGAGTCCCTTGGGATACAGTTGAGAGGAGAGAAATGAACAAGACTTTTACCACTACAAGCTGTCCTCAACTTACAACAGTTCATTTAGTGACCTGTTACAACAGCACCGAAAAAAAAGGTGACTTATGGCCGTTTTTTTCACACCCTCCTTGCACGATCCCCGTGGTCACGATTATCAAAATTCAGAAGCTTGGCAACGGACTCGTATTTACGACGGTCGTAGCATCCTGGGGGTCACATGATCCCCTTTTGCGACCTTCTGACGAGCGACATCAACGGGGAAGCCAGATCCACTTAACAACCGTGTCGCTAACTTAACAAGGGCAGTGATTCGCTTAATGATTGTGGCCAGCAAGGTCGTAAAATGGGACAAAACTCGCTTAAGGAATGTCTCACTTAACAATGGAAATTGTGGGCTCCGTTGTAGTCGTAAGTTGAGGACAACCCGTATTCCATGGCTGGTTGGTTTTAAAAATTGCTATTTCACTACTCTGGCCTTTTCAGTAAATGCCTGATGACAGAGCTGGATTTTGGGTTTTCCAGGAAAGCACCTGTACCCCAAAAAACAGTTTCCGTGTGAAGATGGGTTGCCAGGTGAGATTAAGCTACAGGTTCGGTTTTGCAGTTCTGGTCTCTCACCTACTCAAGGGCTACCTGGGTGATTGGTTTTAGCACAACTCCCTGAGGTTGAGAGGTACAGTTTGCCTTGTACAGACCTGGTGGGAATCTAACTAAATTAAGCTATAAAAGCCTTTTGATTTAAATGCTGAATTATGAGTCATTCTGTTGGGGTGTCCATGAACGGATGACTCATTGCAGTAAGAAAAAGGAAAAACCAAGCCCTGATCAGTTTTTTTTTTACCCAGAACTGGGTATTTTTACCCAATTTTTATAGTTTTTTTTAACTCAGAATTGTGCATTTTCCCCAATCTTTATCAGTTTTTTTTAACCCAGAATTGTGCGTTTTTATCCATTTTTATGATTTTAACTCAAATTGTGTACTTTTTTCCAATTTTTAGTTTTTTTAACACAAAATTGTGTATTTTTACCCAATTTTTGTTTTTTTAACCCAGAATTGTATTTTTACCCAATTTTTACCAGTTTTTTAAACTCAGAATTGTGCATTTTTACCCAATTTTATGGTTTTTAACCCAAATTGTGTATTTTTATCCAATTTTTATGTTTTTTAAACTCAGAACAGTATATTTTTACCCAATTTTTGTTTTTTTAAACACAGAATTGTGTATTTCTATCCAGTTTTTATGCTTTTTAACACAGAATTGTGTATTTTTACCCAATTTTTATTACTTTTTTAACCCAGAATTGTGCATTTTTATCCAATTTTATGGTTTTTAACCCATTGTGTATTTCTATTCAATTGTTATGCTTTTTAACACAGAATTGTGTATTTTTACCCAGTTTTTACCAGTTTTTTTAACCCAGAATTGTGCATTTTTATCCAATTTTATGGTTTTTAACCCAAATTGTGTATTTCTATCCAATTGTTATGCTTTTTAACACAGAATTGTGTATTTTTACCCAGTTTTTACCAGTTTTTTTAACCCAGAATTGTGCATTTTATCCGATTTTATGGTTTTTAACCCAAATTGTTATTTGTATCCAATTTTTATGTATTTTTGAAACTCAGAACAGTAATTTTACCCAATTTTTTTTTAACCTAGAATTGTGTATTTTATCCAATTTTTATGGTTTGTTTAAACCCAGAATTGTGTATTTTTACCCCATTTTTATCTGTTTTTTTTTTTTAAAACCAGAATTGGGTATGGTTAGTCTAGAGAAAAGGACTGGGGTGACATGATAGCAGTGCCCCCCTCAGTATTTGAGGGACTGCCACAAAGAGGAGGGGTCCAACGCACCAAAAGGCAAGGCATCCCCACACCCTCCCGGTTGCTAATGTCAGGCTGTCACCTCATGAAGCTTGGATAGAAGAGATGGCAGCCATGACGAGAGTTTCCTCTTTCATTTCCAGCTTTGACTGTCAGGTTTCTGACCCGAAGATTCATTGGTGAATACGGGGATATTGGTAAGCGACTCTCTTCTTTCCTGTGGCAACCCCTCTATTCTTTCTCTGCTGTCCTTCCTCCCTTCATCACATACTGATTTTTTTTTAATTTCTTACCTCAGAATCCATTTATAATCACAACATGAAGATGGCTGGCCAGAGAGCATCATTTAGTATCTGGGATGCAGCCTGCCCAAAGGTAAGCATCATGTCCCCATTTACACACACACACACACACACACACACAAAAACACAAACACACTGGCAATCCTGTCCAGTCCACAGGACAGTCCCATTCTTAGTTACATTAGAGCAGGGGTCTTCAACCTTGACAGCTTTAAGACTTGTGGACTTCAACTCCCAGAATTCCTCCTCCTCCAGTCATGTTAGCTCAGGAATTCTGGGAGTTGAAGTCCACAAGTCTTAAACTTGCCAAGTTTGAAGACCCTTGCATTAGAGCCTCGATGCTTTGAGATATTTGGGAGCCACACCCCCTTATCATTGTAGGAATGTACCACATCCAGTTTTCATCCCCACACTATAAAAAAGAGGTTGAGACTCTGGAAAGGGTGCAGAGAAGAGCAACCAGGGTGATGAGGGGACTGGAGACTAAAACATACGAAGGACAGTTGCAGGAACTAGGCCTGGCTAGTCTAGGGCAGAGAAGGACCAGGGGAGACAGGAGAGCATCTTCCAATATTTGAGGGGCTGCCCCAGAGAGGAGGAGGGGGTCAAGCTATTCTCCAAAGGCACCCAAAGGCCAGACAAGGAAGAATGGATGGAAATTGATCAAGGAGAGATTCAACCTGGCAATAAGGAGAAATCTTGCTCACACAGCAAATTCAGTTTCCAAACAGTCCTCAGCTCTTTCACACACTCACAGGACACTAGCCAGAGGAATACCGATGGATGCTGGTAGGCAGAGGCAGAATTTCCCCCCCACCTTATTTTCCTCCCCAAAAACTAAGCCCGACCACATAGTTTCCTAGTGAAGCACAGGGATCCAGCTAGTCCTTGAATAAGCTCTTCTGTGACTCTCCACAGGTGTCCAACCTCCAGAGCTACCTGAACGAGAAACAGCTCCGATGGGCCGACGGTTTCGTCGTCGTCTACAGCATCTGCGACCGGGCCAGTTTCGCTTTCGCCCGCTGTCAGCTCCATTGGCTCCGACGCTTGAAGAGGAGGAACGGGGCAGGGCGGAGGCCCATCGTCCTGGTGGGGAATAAACGCGACTTGGCGCACCGGCGGGCCGTGTCCAGCGAGGAAGGCCGACTTCTGGCCCTGTCCACCAACTCCGGCTTTTTCGAAATTTCCGCCGCCGAGACCTACCACGGTTCCCTGCTGGTCTTCCACGAACTTCTCAACATGGTCCAGGACTCGAAGAGTTTCACGAAGAAGGCAGTGGGCCTCCGGGACATTGTCCGCAGCGTGTCGGCCATCTTTGGGCGGAGGAGGACGGAGTGAAACTTGGGCTGAGAGCAAATGTTCAAATACAGAAGACGCTGACGAAGGCTGCTGAACCTGATCCGAGATTCCTTCTCGCAGGAACGCTCAGATTAAAAAAATAAATAAATAAAAAATCACAGAAGGAAGCAAGGAAACACGTACGTGATGTGCTGGTTTCTCTCTGCACAGCTTGAAACGTTCTTCCTGATTGCCATGGGAAACCAGTGAGAAATAGTAAATCTTCCTGTGCTAGCAGAACAATCATCTCTCTAGCGAACTGCACAGGGCTCCATTTCTAAGAGAGAGTTTATCAACACGTACTGCTTACTGCTTAGACTTTGAGAATGTGGAACAGGGATAAACAGGTAGACGTTCTGGATGACAGGCATTTTAGTAACCTGGCATCTATACAGAATACCAAGAGCTGGAAGGGACCTTGGAGGTCTTCTAGTCCAACCCCCTGCTCAAGGCAGGAAGAACTATACCATTTCATGCAAATGGTTGTCTAATCTTCTTAAAAACTTCCAGCGTTGGAGCATTCATGATTTCTTGAAGGGAAGCTGTTCCACTGGTTGGTTGTTCTCACTGCCAGGAATATTCTTCTTAATTCCAGGATGATTTTCTCTGTGATTAAGTTTCCATCCCTTGCTTCTTGTTTTGGCTTCAGGTGCTTTGCAGAATAGCTTGACAGCCTTTTTGTTATGACAGCCTCTTTGTTATGGCAACCCCTCAAATACTGGAAGACTGCTATCGCGTCTCCCCTAGTCCTTCCTTTCATTAAATTAGACATATCCACTTCCTGCGACTATTCTTTATAGGTTTTAACCCTAATCCTCTTCTCTGCCCTCTTTCCAGAGCCTCAGCATCTTTTTTTATAATATGGTGACCAAAACTGGATGAAATATTCCAAGTGTGGTCTTACCAAGGCATTATGAAGTAGCATTAACACTTCACGTGATCTTGATTGTGTCCCTCGTTGATTCGGCCTGGGATTGTGTTGGCTTTTTGGGCAGCTGCAGCACAAGGCTGGCTCATCTTCAAGCGACTGTCCACTGGGACTGCCAAGATCCCTCTCACAGTTAGTACTATTGAGCCAGGTACCACCTGTATACCACACCTGTGCATTTGGTTTTTCTTGCCTAAATATAGAACCTCACTCTTTCCACCATTGAATTTCATTTCGTTAGATAGCGCCCAATGTTCCAGATCCTTCTGTATCTTGAGCCTACCTTATGGGATGCTGGCTATTCCTGCCAGCTTGGTGTTGTCTGCAAATTTGACAAGTTCCCCATTTATCTTCTCAACCCAGGGCTACATCCTGCAGGTCCAAGAACGTGAAATGAGCAGAGACGGATATTTCTCATCCCTTTGTATATACCTAGAGATACAGATGTTTATATATAACACGCTCACTTTGCAGCCAATTTTTTTTTTGTTTAAATGGAGCAATTGCATTTCCTTCTCCAAAACACGAATACATTTCTGAAGTCTTTTGGAGGCTCCGCAGGGACTAAAGAAATTATTAGGTTTGTCGGGAAGAAAATAAAGAGAGCTGACTTCAAGGCAAAAAATGTACTACTGTATTTGCCAGCACGCAGCCCAGTCTTCGCCCAGCATGCTCTCTTCAATTAAGTTCTCAGATAAGAAGGCATGAGGCTTTTAGCTCTTTGGAAGGTTAGGCATCACACCAAGTTCTTTTCCAGTCTCGGTTGAACTCTGCACAATTCCCTTTTTAAAAGTACAGTGTAGGAGGGAAGGCAAAATGGGCGATGTGTTTTCTTCTGTTCTTACCATATGTTCGTTTAAAACTTTGGAAATCAGAGAGGAGCTATAGATTAGGTCTGCTCACTGCATTTGAGAACCTAAGTATTTTTTTTAAAAAAATACATTTTTATGGATAAGTGTTGTGGTTCACCGGCAGCCGGTGCAGCCGGCAGCAGAATCAGACAGTGGGGAAGAATGAGAACCAGTCAGGGAGTCTGGAAGGACTCAGACAAGGGTCCTGTGTCCGATGCAGAGATGGGGCCAGGACCATCTGGGAGTGGGGTGCTGCCTCCAGAGCCTTCGGAGTCTGGCAGCAGTGAGGCAGAGGACCAATGGGAGCCTGTTCCCAGTGCATGTGTGCGCAGAGCTGCTAGAAGGCAAGAGCAGCTGAGACAAAAGGGGCGACTCGGGAGCAAGGCTGGGAGGTGATTGCCCCTCCCAGAAGCTATAAAAGTCAGGCCAAGATGATGAAACCTTTGCAGGAAGCAAAGACGTTTGCTCGGTTCAGAGTCATCCTTGAAGCTCTTTGTACGTCGGTTGGTTTCTTTTCTAGTTCATTTGATACTTCTGTTTTTTGCAGCACTTCACAGAATGGAAAGGTGTGTGCTTATCTTGGGGAACTGTTTAAGATTAGTGTTCCAATAAAATCAGCCTTGCTTTTAAAAGAAGTTTGTGCGTGATTACCATTCAGGAAGCCCGGGTCAGAACAATAAGATGCAAACTGCTGTGTTCATTTGAGGTTCATTATTGGAGTTTATTCCTTAAATTACAGCCATGCCAATTGCTTTTATAACAAGCTGCTTTTTAACATATAAAATGCACCTGAATGATGGCCTTGATGTGTTTTGAAGCTGGTTCGCACCCACGATTCTACTACAGGTAGTCCTCGACTTATGACCAAAATGGAGCCCAACATTTCCGTTGTTAAGGGAGAGATTTGTTAAGTGAGGTTTGCCCCGTTTTACGACCTTTTTTGCCAGTCACTAAGTGAATCACTGCAGCTGATAAGTTAGTAACTTGGTTGTTAAGTGAATCTGGCTTCCCCATTGGCTTTGCTTGTCAGGAGGACGCTAAAGGGGATCATGTGACCCTGGGATACTGAGACGGTCGTAAATGTGAAGCAGTTGCTAAGCAACCTAAAATTTGCAGGGATGCTGCAAAGGTCATAACTGTGAAAAACTGTCGTCCGTCACTTTTTTTCAGTGTCGTTTCAACTTGGAACGGCCACTAAATGAGCCATTAAGTCAAGGATTTACCTGTACAGTATTTTGTTTGGTGTTGGCCTGATATTGTGCAATTCCCAAACCCTGTGGTATGAAAATCATTGCTTGTAACCGGTATGAATGAGGCAAACTGTGGTTTCTTCAACAAAATTAAAACAAATGGTGGTTTTGTACTGCCAGCCTATCTGAATGCCAGTTTTCATTATTTCTTCCTCAAGCCAGCCATTCTCTCATCTGCATGAAACAGTCCAGGTGGGCAACAATTGGATTTGCAAGGTAAGATTCCATACGACAAGGGTCTTCAACCTTGGCAAGTTTAAGACTTGCGGACCAACTCTCAGAATTTCTGAGCTAACGACTGGAGGAGGAATTCTGGGAGTTGAAGTCCACAAGTCTTAAAGCTGTCAAGGTTGAAGATCCTTGATCTATCACCTATCATCTCTCTCTCTCTCCGTACCTCCCTACCTATTTACCTATCAATCTATCAATCATCTATATATCTATGTATCATCTATCATCATCTAGGCCAAGGGTCTTCAAACTTGGCAAGTTTAAGGCGTGTGGACTTCAACTCCCACAATTCCTGAGCTAACTCCAGAACCGTAAAGCCTACAAACTTGACATTTGGCACGTATGTTCCTCTTGGCTTCTAGGTGCTCACTAAGAAAGGATTTTTCAAAATGACCATCAGAGCATTAGGATTTCCTATATTATTATTATTAACACACTCTGATGCTAAGGAGTTCCACTCCCCCTCCCCACCTGGAAAGAAATCTCTTCCAAATGCAAAACACAAGCAGAGAAGAGGAGTATCAGTTTCACATGGCAAGCAGCTTCAGTACAGAACAGTTGAGCTAAGCCACGCCCAGGCTCCTTGCTGTCTCCGTGCTCACACAGCAAATACGCTTTCAGTTTCCAAGCAGCCTTCAACTTTCACAGACAGGACACTAGCCAGAGGAATACCGATGGATGCTGGTAGGCATAGGCACAATTTCCCCTGCCTTTTATTTTCCTCCCCAAAAACTAAGCCCGACCACATAGTTTCATAGCGAAGCACAGGTATCAAGCTAGTGTATTAATAAATATGTAAGCAGGTTAGATATGTAATATGTAAACAGAATAACAGAGTTGGAAGGGACCTTGGAGGTCTTCTAGTCCAACCCCCTGCTCAGGCAGGAAACCATACCATTTCAGACAAATGGTTATCCAATTTCTTCTTAAAAACTTCCAGTGATGGAGCACCCACAAGCTCTGGTGGCAAGCAGTTCCACTGGTTAACTGTCCGCACTGCTGGGAAGTTTCTCCTTAGTTCCAGCTTGCTTCTCTCTCTGGTTTGTTTCCAACCATCATTTCTTGTCCTGCCTTCAGTTCAAAGTACTTTGGAGAATAGCTTGACTCCCTCTCCTTTGGGGCAGCCTCTTAGATATTGGGACATCGATACCATGCCATCCCTTTTCACTAAACCAGGCCTAAATGTGTAAGCAGCCTTCATGGTCTCCCAGGGTAACAGCATTTTCTAGATAGACCATGGCTGCAAATGTTGTTAGCACCAAATTGGACGAGACAATTGGTGTGAAAAGCCCACATCGCAAGGGCTGGCCAAGCAGATTGGAAGGCACCGTGTGCGATGCCACAGGGCTGCTGCACACAAGAGGCGGCCATCTGAAGCTGGTAAATTTCCATCCCACAGAGGAAAAATACCCACAAAATTTGTGCCGCTGCAGGAAACATTTGAAGCAATAGATTCAGAGATAGATTAAGAGAGTTGGAAGGGACCTTGTAGGTCATCTAGTCCAACCCCACCCCTGCCCAAGGAGGAAACTGTACACAGGATTCATTCATGGCCAAAAAAACCCAAGGTGGTTTCTGCCCCTGCAGGATAAGTTGCTTCACAACTTCACAGCCCACGACAAGGAAGAGAAGTCCAACAATCTCAGATTCAAGTCACTTAGTGGAACTGAGATGCTGATTTCGCTTTGTTCCACCCCTCTTTTTCTTTTATCCAAAGAGGCTGTAACACTTTTTGGTGCGTGGAAAAGTCCCCCAAACAGCCCCACCCCCAAAATCCTCAGTTCCTTGTTTAGAAAAATCCAACAGGGGAAGAAGTATTTCTTAGGAGATGCGTGGCACTGGCTGGGGAATTCTGGGAGTTGAAGTCCATCCATCTTGAAGCTGCCAAGATTGGAAAAATTTCAGAGGTGGGATTCGAAAAATTTTACTACTGGTTTTGTGGGTGTGGCCTGGCTTGGTGGGCGTGGCAGGGGAAGGTTACTGCAAAATCCCCATCCCACTAACCTGCTTTCCAGCTCTGTTCTCCTGTGCAGGGCAAGCAAAGAAGACCCAGCCGATCAGCTGGGACTCAATGGGAGGCAGAGAAGAGATGGGATTGGCGGTGCCAGCCAGAGGTGGGATTTGCCGGTTCTCCGAACGACTCAAAATTTCCATTCCCGGTTCTCCAGAACTGGTCAGAATCGGCTGAATGCCACCTCTGGAAACATTGTGCTAAGACAGGGGTCCCCAAACTTGGCAACTTTTAAGACTTGTAGACTTCAACTCCCAGAATTCTCCAGCCAGCTATGCTATAAGTTTGGAGACCTCTGCACTAAGTTAATGCAGGGTGCCACAGTGGTTAGAATAGCAATAGCACTTAGACTTATATCCTGCTTCACAATGCTTTCCAGCCCTCTCTAAGCAGTTTACAGAGTCAGCCTCTTGTCCCCAACAATCTGGGTCCTCAATTTTACCCACCTTGGAAGGGTGGAAGGCTGAGTCAACCTGGAGCCTGGTGAGATTCGAACGGCGAAATTGCAGGCAGCCGACAGTCAGCAGTAGCAGCCTGCAGTACTGCACTCTAACCACTGCGCCACTGAGGCTCAATGCAACATTGCAGGCTGACTGCTGGCTGCCAGCAATTTGATCCTGACCGGGCTCAAGGTTGACTCAGCCTTCCGTCCTTCCGAGTTCAGTAAAATGAGGACCCAGATTGCTAGCAGCAAGATGCTTCGAGAGGGCTGTAAAAAGCCATAAAGTGCTATATAAGTGTAAGTGCTATTGCCCTATTCTATTCCTATTCTATTCCATTCCATTCTGCCATGGTGGCACAGTGGTTAGAATGCAGTATTGCAGGCTAAACTCTGCCCACTGCCAGCAGTTCAATCCTGACCAGCTCAAGGTTGACTCAGCCTTCTGTCCTTCTGAGGTGGGTAAAATGAGGACCCAGATTGTTGAGGGCAAGAGGCTGACTCTGAAAACAGCTTAGAGAGGGTTGTAAGCACCATGAAGTGTTATATAAGTGCTATTGCTATTTAACCACGATTTAGTAAATAACTCATGGCTAGTTGATTTTGCACACAGAAAAAAAAACCTGTGAACCACATATTGCCAATGTTCTCTCAACACCTCCCTGGAGGGCCCCTTTTTTAAAAAAAACCATTTAAATAAAAAGAGAACTGCCCTGCAAAGCTCCAATTCTGGGCACAGCATATATTTGTGGCAAAACTGCCTCTTTCTTAAGTTTCATGTTCTGCGGAGCCATCGAACAGCAGTAAGGAACAGGGCTAGGGAATGCTTCCCCTTTCTTCAAAAGGCAGATAAGACTTTGTTTTCCCTTGAAGTCGTTTCACTTCCCATTCCAGCTTCTTCAGCTCTGACTGGATGGTGGGGAATGGAAGGATTTATCTTCCTTGCAGACAGCTGGTCATTTGCATCCTTTTAGAGGGCAGTTGAGGCCACTTGGAGGTTTATCTGTGTCCTCAGGGTCACCTGAGTGGTGCAAATGGGGTGTGGAGCCTTCTTGGAATTGCTGAAAGGACTGGGTTGTAGACTGGAGATAGAAGATGCCGTATCCCTCCCCGTTTCTAATTTCTGAAGGTCGGGAAGGAAAACACAGAAGCAGCGTTTTTCTTTCTGCTCTGAGTCAGAGGAAAAGAGGAACTCTGAGCACCAACAACTCTCACCCATTTCTTATCCCACAAAAGCTGCATCAGAATCAGAACAGAGTTGGAAGGGACCTTGGAGGTCTTCTAGTCCAACCCCCTGCCTAAGGCAGGAAACCCTACATCACTTCAGGCAAGTGGTTCTCCAATCTCTTCTTAAAAACCTCCAGTGTTGGAGCATTCACAGCTTCTGGAGGCAAGTCATTCCATTGGTTAATTGTTCTCACTGTCAGGAAATTTAGTTCTAAGTTGCTTCTCTCCTTGACGAGTTTCCATCCACTGCTTCTTGTCCTGCCCACAGGGGCTTTGGAGAATAGCTGGACTCCCTTGAGTTGTCCTCTCTGTCCAAAATGTGGGCTTTTGCTGTCTTCTTTCAAATGCCAGTGGACTGCTGAATCTAGTCCTGGTAGATTTGTTCTCCTGTGTTGTGTTTGAGGAGTCATTTCTCCAATGGACAGGTCTCAAAACACGCCTCACTGCATTGTATTGCATCTGGCACAGTTTGTGTCTGGGTGCTTTATCCTTGGGGGTCCCATAAGCTTCCACCCTTTGGGGCTTAAAAGAGAGAGGGTGGGGAAGCACCTTTGGGACAAACATGACCTGGATAATGGAGAACCTCCTTAGACATTCCCCTCTGAATGAATGAAAAACTGCTGGTGACCTTCTACCGCTGCACCATAGAGAGTATCTTAACTTACTGCACCTCTGTATGGTTTGCCAGTTGCACAGTGGCAGATGGGATGGCGCTCCAGAGGGTTAATGTCATTGCCCAGAAGATCATGGGCTGCCCTTTCCCCTCTTTGGAAGAGCTTTATAGCTCCCGCAGCCTTAAGAAAGTTCAAAACATTCTCAAAGATCCATCTCATCCTGGGAACCCTTTTTTTGAACTATTACCATCTGGCAGACGGTACAGAATAATAAAAACAAGGACAAATAGGCTGAAAAACAGCTGCTATCCCAGGGCAGTAGCTCTTTGAATTCTGCTGTATAGTGCAGTGTTGGTGCAGTGTCAGGAGTTTACAGTTCAATGTGTGGAGAGTGAAGGATGTGTGTTTGTGTTTATTTTCATGGTCATGATGTGCACTGAAGATGGTGTTTGATTTCATTGTATGAGGTGCAATGACAATAAACTGAACTGAACTGAACTGAACTGAACTGAACTGAACTGAACTGAACTAAACTAAACTAAACTAAACTAAACTAAACTAAACTAAACTAAACTAAACTAAAACTAAAACCGATCCTGAAAAGCAAATCCAGAGCCTGTTAAGGAAAGCTCCCAAGATCGAAACTGATTCAAACAGATGACCCCACAAACAAGCTGTGTTGCAAAAAATCCCCTTTTAATTGGTCCCTGAAAGACAAAGCAGCAGTGAGCAGCCCCAAGGCTCCAATTATGCCAGAAATCCCCCCCACCAATGCAGTGTTTTCTCAACCTTGGTCTTTTTAAAAGATGTGCACTACAATTCCCAGAATTCCCCTGGGCAGCTTGTTGAAGGCCACACCTTTTAAAGGGGCCAGCACCCCTTTAAACCACGCCTTTTAAAGGAGCCAACGCTGGGAAGCACTGGCCCTTTGTGGCATAGGTTAGAGAACAGCAAAAATTCAATATTTTTTCCTGTCTTGGCTCAATCTCTATAACACACCAGGTAGGCAGATCTATTCTACAAGCCCAGGGCTCCAATTCATTCAGGTCCCAGCAAAGGGGATCCATTTCTTCCAGAGTGCATTTGAGTCCGGCGTGCAATTTTGCCTGCTGTTGTTTTCTGAACAGCAGCGTGTAAACACAATTAGTGGCTGACCCAGGTCTACGCCTTAAAAAAAAAAAAAAACAGCTGCCGACCACTTCCCCCAACCGTGCTCCTGTGGGTTTAACAGGCTTCAAAATTAGAAGTACCTAAAGGACATGGATTTTCAAGAAAATCAA
>CM019166.1:6627801-6723683 GCA_009733165.1 Naja naja
AGAGATCAGGTAGGTAGGTAGAAAAGGAAGGAAGGAAGGAAGGAAGGAAGGAAGGAAGGAAGGAAGGAAGGAAGGAAGGAAGGAAGGAAGGAAGGAATTAATTTTTTTTTCCTAAGTGGAAAGATCCACATGATGATTGGAGACAAGAGTTCAATATGCTGGGTCTTTGAGATCAGGACAGGAAAAGCAGAATTAGCAAAGTCAACCTGTCCAGGCACACACCTTTCCCCCCCCCCCAAAGGTGGCAAACGAAGGCACCCACCTATCATTTTGGCAAAAACTCAGGGCGTTGTGCAGCGCCGTAAGGCTGAAGAAAAAGCAAAGAAACATTCCCACTCTCCAAACCTTTGTTCTTTTCAGAAAAATATCCGCATTCGGGCCAACTTGAGCTCTGTAAACCCCAAATGTCCTCAGGGTTGAGAATTGTGCTCCATGTCTGGTGAGGGGTGTTGCGTGTTGTGAGAAGCGATCCTTGGAGAAAGAGTCAACTCCCAACCAGTAAACCGTTAAGTCAGGGGTCCCCGAACCTGGGAACTTTAAGACTTGTGGACTTCAACTCCCAGAATTCTCCAGCCAGCTATGCTGGCTGGAGAATTCTGGGAGTTGAAGTCCACAAATCTTAAAGTTCCACGTTTGGAGGCCTCTGTGTTAAGTCATGTCCCATTCCTGCTCGATCCAAAAGCAGATCCCGGTGTGGTTGTCACCCCAGAAACCCCCCAAATCCTTGTCAATGCGAGGAGAAGGCCCGGAGAACACGTCCCTCTCCAGAAATCCTGATTATTCTAACTTTTTTGAGATGAATTCTGCCCCTTTAAGGGAAAACAATAAATAAGCCCTACCCCACAGGGGCAGCTGAGACAGGCACCTTTGCAAAAAAAACGGCCCAGGAAACTTGGTTGGTCCGTCCGTAAAATTCGGTTCCTTGGAGAAGGCGGCCACTTCGGGCTGCCCGTCAGTTGATGGGCTCGTACTGCGAACACGGTTTCTGCTGCCTCGTGAGTACCGCCAGGCTGCCCACGATGAGAAGGACCGCTGGGGCGCCCAGCGCCACAGCCAGGATCCCGATGACCAGCACAGAGAAGCCCTCGCGGGGGGGCTCCCCAAAACCCACCAGGGCAGACCTGGAAGGAAAGAAACGGAAGGGGAAATGAGTCATAGCAGGTAGTCCTTCTCAGGGGTGGTGTCAACTCACAAAGTATTTCTCTGGTCTTTTTAGAGTTGCTAACAGAAAGGGAGCGGGGAGCAGTGCAGCAGCTTGCAAAATCGAAAGTGCATTCCATAAATGTTTTCAAAGATAGTAACTAGGTCAGTGGTTGCCAACCAGTGGGCTGGGGACCACTGGTGGTCCGTGAGAAAATTTTGGTGGTCCGCAGAGAAATGTCCCCCCCAAAGCAATTAATCCAGGCTGTGCGGGAACACAAGGCTGCACTCAGATGGCCCGTGGGAACACAAGGCTTGTGTCGCTTGCATTGCGAACAACTTGAGGTAGTGAGGGGAGGGGTGGAAGGGTGGAGGGGGGGAACTTGCCCCATGCACCCCACGTGCCTGGCCTGGCCACCGGGCTGCTTCTTTCTGCTTCTTTCTCCTTCTGCTTTTGGCTGCAAGGAAAGCAGCAAAGTCTTTCTTTCTCTCCTCCAAACTCTGCCAGAAATGAGTCTTTGGGACCCTGCAAGGCCTCCTGCTCCAAGAGGCTGGGCCGGCGCGACAAGTCTCACAAAGACTCATTTCTGGCGGAGTTTGGGGGAGAGAAAGAAAGACTTCTGCTGCTTCTCTTGCATGGAACCAAAAGTCTCTCAGCCTCTCTCTCTCTCTCTCACCGCCCCGAGAACAGAGCTGGAGAAAGTACCCTGCGATCCCAAATAAAGTATAATCGATCAGTAGGAAAACAGGATGGGGGATTTTCCTGCAGACTTTTTTTGGGATTTTCCCAGGGTCTCTGGTCCGCGGGGTTTAAAATTATGAGTTTGGTGGTCCCTGAGGTCCAAAAGGTTGGAGACCTCTGGACTAGGTGACTGAAGTTTCTGCTGTGCAGAAAATGTGCAGAAAATGTGAAGTTTGCTGTGCAAAATTCTAACTGGAGAGCATGATTGATGACTCTTGGCTATGGAGGTGTCCCATTGGAGAATATGAATTATGATACACCGAGGGGGTGGAGGGAAAACCAGGGTCAAGGGTGACAGTGAATTATGTGTCTCAGAGTCGGCTACACCCAGGCAGCACCGGACATGTTAACTGGCAATAAATCCTTTTTAAGTTTTGGAAGTTTGGCTCAAGACTCATGATTTAAATAGGGATAACTGCCAGAATCCTGATAGGCAGGCTGCCATCTGTTCGCACCGGTTCGAGCGAACTGGTTGTTAATTTTGCATCTGGTTCTCCAAACCGGTAGTTGCAACGACTGGCAGACCCTGTCCACCCCTCCCAGGAGTCTTCACATGGCCCATTTTGGATCCCAGGTAAGTGCAGGGCCCGCACGGAGGGTCGGGGAGGGAGAAAACGGGCCTCCTGGAAGCTCTGGAAGGCTGGAAATGGGCCCATTTCCGGCCTCCAGAGAGCCTCCGGAACCTGGGGAGGCCATTTTCCACCCCACCCGGAGCCTGGGGAAGGCAAACACAGCCATCCCACCGTTATGCAGGAGGCTGATTAGGCCACACCCACCATGGCCAGGCCCACCCAGCAACCAGGCAGAGAACACTTTGCTAAATTTTTTGAAGCCCAGCCCTGGTCCTTATGGTTCGTTTCGTGACCATTGAAAGTTACAACAATGAATGCAAAATGAGTCCTTACAAGGTAGTCCTTAACTTATAACAGTTTGTTTAGCGACCGTTCAAAGTTACAATGGCACTGAATGTAAAAATGAGTCCTTACAAGTAGTCCTCGACTTACAAAGGTTCGTTTAGTGACTGTTAAAAAGTTACAACGGTGAGTGCAAAATGAGCCAATACAGGTAGTCCTCGACTTACAATAGTTTGTTTAGTGACCATTCAAACTTAACAACGGCACTGAATGCAAAATGAGTCCTTACAAAGTAGCCCTCGACTTACAACGGTTCGTTTTATCACGACCAGCGAAGAAAGTGCCCGCTTGGTCCTATCAGACTGGGAGAACTGGGCTATCTGGATCACAGCACTGGCCCCCATCGCAGGAAGGGAACCTCAATTTACAAAATGATGCCTTTCAAACCCACAGGAAGGAGATCCCAGTGATCTAGGAAGGAGACCCCCCCACACACACCCTCAGCTTCCGGCAAAGACACACCCCCCACACCCAACTGCCCCATAAAGGGATCCTCACCAGCTCAAATATCTCTTCTCTCTGTTGGCTTCGTTGTCCTCGCTGCCAAAGGAGATATTGAGGGCAGACAGGCTGCAGCGATGCTCGACGTCCTCCCCAAAGTAAGCCCGGAGAATCCTGAACTCGGGGCCGAGGGTGCGGATCGCCTGGAGGGGGTAATACTGACAGTGGACGGTGTTTTGCCGATGGGGCGTTTTAGAGTTGTAGGCGGCCGTCTTCCACTGCAGGAAGCTGGACCCCAAGCTGTGGTTGTGAGGCTCGGAGGTCAGCTGGGCCATCTGGAAGGAAAGGGGAAACACAACGTCATTGTTAGCCTTCATTTTGGGGAGGGTTGTTTTGTGTCCCCCATGTACAGCAACCAAGAAAGAGCGGTGCAGGTGGCCTAGAAGTGGCACTCTTGCCTCACCATCAGGAGGCTTGTGAGTTCGATTCTACATAGAGGCAGATATTTTCTCTCTCTGGGCCCAATGAGAATGTATCTGCTGAACAAAACT
Organism: Naja naja; assembly: GCA_009733165.1. Taxonomy (NCBI): domain Eukaryota; kingdom Metazoa; phylum Chordata; class Lepidosauria; order Squamata; family Elapidae; genus Naja; species Naja naja. The sequence continues at coordinate 6,631,590 of CM019166.1, forward strand.
CCGCATCGGCAACAAGAAAGGCATCCGGCCAGTAAACACTCAGCTCCATCCAGTTGCATCAGACTCCACCCCGCAAGGGATGATGGAGTCGTTAAAAGATGACGATGATGTACAGCAACCAAAAAAAGTCCAGCTGCCTCAAGAAAGGTCTATGACAACTCGCCACAGGACAGAATAGAACGAATGAGCTGGAAGGGACCTTGGAGGTCTTCTAGTCCAGCCCCCTGCTCAAGCAGGAGAACTTATAATATCTCAGATAAGTGACTGTCTAGATTCTTCTTAAAAACATCCAATGACGGAGCGCCTACGATTTCTGGAGGCAAGCACTTCCACTGGTTAATTGTCCTCACTGTTAGGAAGTTTCTCCTTAATTCAACTCGCCATGACCAACTCACCACAGGACACCTCGCTGCGGGACAATTCGACAATTGAATGTAATGATTGAAAATAATTTTAAAAATATTTTAATTTTCGTCATTCGCGTTTCATTCTGCCCCTCCTTTTTGGCATCCTTTTCTTTCCTGATTCTATTCCACCATTTCTTCGATATTATAGCATGACTCTTGCCCCGCATCGAGTTGTCCCGTCGCAAATTGGCCACGATGAGTTGGCTATTACGAATTGGTTGCAGCTAGTTGTGTTCTGACCCAGGTCCTCAAACATGACCAACCCTCTGAAGTGAACTCAAAGATTCCATTTTTTAGAAGCGCCGGCAGCCCCGGCAAAGAGTTTCTCTCTCACCGCAGGCTAACAAGTCTGTCCAGCCGGGAGATGAATAGTTGTCTACCACCCCTATTCATCTTTGTCCCCTGCCTTTCATCCCCAGAGCTAGGGTGGGGCTTTGCTAGCAGGGGTGCCTCTATCTGCCCAAGGACCGGCCCATAGATTTCCACTGCTCTCCTCTCCTCTGCCTTCTGTGCATTCGTGCATCAGGCACCAGACCCTGCTGTTCCTGCTCTTCCTCATCAGCCACCTCCAGACCTGGGGGACTCTCCATCTGAGGACTGATGGATGGCCCAGGCTTCACCTCCCTCTCTCTGTCAGCTCCATTCCCTCTTCCCCTTCGGAGCTCCCAGGTTGCCTTGATGCTGACCCTGACTCCCACACCTCCTCCTCCGATTTGGTTGCTTGAGGGGCCGGCGGCCGACAGGCCACAACAAGTGGCTCATGGCAACTTGTCCCATTCTGCCTACGGGAGACCCTCTGAGCCTGGAGCCCCGTGCAAATCCAGCCAGCGATGGCACCATCGCCCCAACGATGGCCGAGAAGACTCTCGACTGGTACCCAAAGCCGATGCCCCGGCCGTACCTCAAAAATGGTCGGGGTGTATTCGTCATCGATGGAGAGGGCCGACTGCAGCTGCTTCCTCCGGCTCCCCTCCTCGACCACCAGGATCTCCAGGGCAAAGCGGGAGCGGTTCCCCCGGGGTGCTACGCCCTCCATGGTGAACTCCACCTTGGAGCTGTTGGCGCTGTGCAGAAGGCACGGGAGAATCCCGTCGCGGCTGCCCTCCTCGTACGCTGTCACCACGGGGGCAGAGAGGCAGTGGCAGGAGGAGGGTGGCCCAGACTGACCACAATCTCACCAGCCTTCCCTTCCCTCCCTCCCTCCTTAACCCGGTTCGAGTTAACCTTGATTTATCAGGGGTTGGCGATGGAGATTGTCCCATGAAGGGGTCAATGCAGGTAGTCCATGACTTATGACCACAACTAAAGCCCCAAATTCCCGTTGCTAAGCAAGACATTTGTTAAGGGAGTTTCTCCCCATTGCACGACCTTTCTTTGCCACAGTTGTTAAAAGGAACCACTGCAGTTCTTAAATCAGTTAACGTGACTGGGCTTCCACATTGGCTTTGACTTTGGTAACTTAGCAGTCCAGTTGTTAAGTGAATCTAGCTATGCCTGTGAGGTTTTCGTAAAAGGGGATCGCAGGACCACGGGACACAGCAACGGTCGTAAGTATGAGTCAGTGGCCAAGCATCCGAATTTTGATCACGTGAACACGGCCCTGCTTACAAAGTTCGTAAGCAGGCGGAAAAAAACGGTCATAAAGTCCCTTTTTCCCCAGTGTCGTCGTAACTTTGAACAGTCACTAAACGAACCGCTGTAAGACAAGGACTAACCTGTAATTCAACCCACGGCCATTTCCAAAAGGAGACAACCTCTGCCCCCCCTCCCCACACACACACAAACCCAGCCCAACTTACCTTGAAAGAGATGCTCCCGTTGCCAAAGGTGCCTTCGCGGCTGGAGCCCTGGAAGTCGGCGCTGAGCGCCGTTTCGTTCAGCCGCCCATCCAGGCTGGCCCAGGTGAAGTTGCCCAGGTTGTAGCTGGGGTAGACCTGCCCCGCCTGGACCGGGTCCGACAAGTTGCTTCCGTTGTATTCCCAGAGCTGCAATACAGGGAGAGCTTGACTTACAACAGTTCGTTGTGCAGCCGCTCAAAGTTACGACGGCACTGGAAAAAAGTGACTTAGGACCGTTTTTCCAGACTTATGACCATTACAGCGTCCCCAGGGTCACGTGATCCAAATTCAAACGCTCGGCAACTGACTCGTTTTTATGACCGTTGCTGTGTCCCAAGATCATTGGATCCTGTTTTGCAACCTCCAGACCAGCAAACTCAACAAGGGGAAGTAGATTCACTTAACAACCAGGTTGCTAACTTATCCACTGCAGCGATTCACAACAATGGGGGTGAGAAAGGTCGTAAAATGGGGCCAAACCCACTTCACAAATGTCTCGCTTCACCACCACAGGCACGTTGGGCACAATGGCGATCGTACGTCGAGGACTCCCTGTCTAGGTTTAGATATCTGGGAGCACTAGATTGGCCAGTCCCAAGGGACCTTTTGTGGCTTCTTCGGTGATTCACTTAACAACTAAGGCAAGGAAGGTCGTAAAATGGGGCAAAATTCACAGCCACGGAAATTTGGGGCTTAATCGTGGCCATAAGTCAGGGACTACATGCCAGCTGCCAAGCGTCTGGATTTTGATCACGTGACTGTAGGGATGCTGCAATGGTCATAACTGGGAGGACAGGTTGTAAGGCACTCTTTTGAGTGCCACTGTAACTAAATCATCATCATTTAACGACCCCATAATCCCTTGTGGGGTGGAGTCTGGGCAACTGAATGAAGCTAGCAGAGTGTTTGAATGGCCGGATGCCCTTACCATCGCCAATGCGGAGTTATATTCAGCAGATATATTCTCATCGTGCCCAGAGAGAGAATTATTTGCCTCTATCAAACTCAAAGCTGCCTGGTGGTGAGGCAAAAGGTCCACCTCTAGGCCACTGCACCACTCATTTCCATTCCACATTGGACCCCCAAATTTGAATGGCAACTGAAATGGAGCTGAGTGTTTACTGGCCGGTTGCCCTTCCTGTCACCAGTGTGGAGTTTTGTTCGGCAGATATATTCTTATTGTACCCAGAGAGAGAGAAATAGCTGCCTCTCCCTAACAGCCTAGATGTCCCAAACTCACAGCCTCCTGACGGTGAGGCGAGACACCTAGGCCCCCACACCACTCTGCCACTGTAACGAAATGAATCGTCGCAAATCAAGGACTACCTGTATCCCCTGGCCTTGCTCCCCATCCCACAGCCCCCTCCCCGCCAGACGCACCCTTGGAAAGACCACCGCGGTGGAATACAAGACGCTGCCGGCCGGTTCGATCCAGATGGCTCCAGCCGGGGAAGAGGACAGGAGCCGGGTCCAGTTGACACGAAGGGAACTGTTGTCACTCGCGGTGTACACCAACAACACCGTGGGGACCCCGATGGTACTCCAGACGTAGTGAAGTGTGTCGTTGACGCCCACAGCTCGGGTGTGCAGAAGGTTTACATCCGGGCTCGCCCAGCCTGGGTTGTACTCAAGAGAGACCTGCAAAGAGAGTTGCACCAACAAGCTAACTTCACAAACAGGTGCCACTAAGCCAGTGACGGCTAAATTTTTCGTCATGTGCCTGCACCCATAATGCAATGCGCGCGCGACACACCCCCAACCTCCTGCGCATGCGCGCGCGACACCCTCCGCGTCAGGGGGTGAGATTCAAATTTTTAACAACCGGTTCTGTGGGCGTGGCTTAGGTGGTGGGCGTAGCTTGGTGGTCATGTGACTGGGTGGACATGGCTTGGTGGTCATGTTATTGGCTGGGCGTGGCCAACTCAATAGCACTCACATCGAGGCACGCATCTCCTCGCCTGGCCTCTCATGGGGATGCTACAACAATCGTAAGTGTGAACAATGGACATAAGTCACTTTTTTCAGTGCCATTGTAACTTTGAATGGTCACTCCACACAAGCAAAGTACCAGCAAAGGAGGGGGAAAAAACTCCAGAGAAGTTCCTGAGACAGGAAGTCTAGTCCTGCCAAGAATGTAATAAGGGTTAACGGAGAGGCAGTTTCTGTAAGCAACACCAGAATGTTTCCTTCCTGCCTTCCTTACAGGATTAGGCCAGTAATTTCTTCTAACAACCGGTTCTCCGAACTGCTTAGAATGTTAACAACCGGTTCCAGCGAATAGGTGCAAACTGGTAGAATCCCACCCCTGCCCCACGTGCACCCCACCACCTGCACAATCACACATGTCTCATGCGTGCGCCCTGCCCCCCGTGCATGCGCAGCAAATACCCAACTATCAGCTGGCTGGCGGGAGGCGCATGCACATGCACAGTGGATCTGTTCCGGACGACGGCACGCGTGCTGGCAGAATGGCTGTGCATGCCACTTCCGGCACATGTACCATAGGTTCGCCATCACGGAACTAAGCCATGAATCATGGTTAGTAAACTAGGGGGCTAAAGCTTACCTTGGTACAGGTAGTTCTGGACTTACGACTCCAATTGAGCCCAACCTTTCCTGTTGTTAAGCGACACATTTCTTAAGTGAGTTTTGGCTCATTTTACCACCTTTCTCACCATGGTTGTTCAGTGAATCACAGCAACTGATAAGTTAGTAACCTGGTTGTTAAGTGAATCAGGCTTTCTACTGGTCAGAAGGTCGCAAAAGGGAGATCACGTGACCCTGGAACACTGTGACCGTCATAAATATGAGTCGGTGGCCAAGGGCCTGAATTTTGATCATGTGACCCTGGGGATGCTGCAACGGTCATAAGTGTGGAAAGTGATCATAAGTCACTTTTTTCGGTGCTGTTTTAACTTTGGTCACTAACCAAATGGTTTTAAGTCGAGGACTACCTGTCCTGTGCTAAAAAGAGTTGGAAGTTGCCCTTTTTTTCCCCTTTTTCCCCTATATTTGCTTTCTGCCTCTCTTTTTTCCCCCTTCCTTTAATTTCCTATTTCCTATTTTCTTTTATAGTTTATACTTGGATAAAACAATAAAAATTATTTAAAAAAAGAAAACATTAAAAAAAGAAGGAAGGGAAAGAGGAATGATTAGAAAATGGTCACAGAAGGAACCGCCGAGAGCCATAGTTAATTCATTTGTGAAGTTTCTGAAGGAAGAGAAAAGGCATGATTCATTTTTCTAATTTCTGAAACTCAGGGAGGAAAAACACAGAAGCATTTTTCCTTCTGCTCTGAGTCAGAGGAAAAGAGGAACTCCGAGCTCCAACAACTCTCACCCAGACTTTCTTATCCCGCAAAGGCTGCATCAGAATCAGAAAAGAGCTGGAAGCATTTCAGACAAATGGCTGTCCAGTCTCTCCTTAAAAACTCCAGCGATGGAGCTCCCACAACTTCTGGTGGCAGAAGTTATTGTTGTGTGCAGAAAAGGAGGAAAAAGGAGTAGTAGATATGTATGTGGTTGCCTTGAGTTATTTATCAACGTAATAAAGGCAGGATGAAAGAAAAAGCAGTCACGAGGCTCACTAAGCAAGTCTGGTTTTCCCCAAGAGCTGGGATGAGATAATGCACATCAAAAGTGCAAGGGTTTGGTTATTTTTTTATTGTGCTTAGTTTTATAGCTTTAAACATTGCCTTGTATGCAGTTTTCTTTAGACTGTGAACCATCCCAGAGTGGATTATGAGGGCTACATAACTATTTTCAATTTAAAAAAAAACAACTAATAAAACAAAGTTTTAAAGTGTAGATTTAAAGCCACAGAAATACGAATATAGAGGAACTCATGCCAACTGGATGTCTTCCAGGCCAGCTCTCATGATTTCTTTCTTTGCTCACATGCTGGGACAGCCTTGGGATGCAAAAGGCCTGATCTACCTATTTCAGCAGGCCGGTCTGGACTGAACTAAGGGGATGGGTGTTCTTTCTTTTTTAAAGTAATTTTAATTGTTTTTAGTATTATTGGGCTTGTATTGTTTAATTATTTTTTAAGTAAATTATTGTATTGGGTTTTATACTGTGAGCCGCCCTGAGTCCTTAGAGAGAGAGGGCAGCATACAAGTCTAATAAATAATAATAATAATAATTAATAATAATAATAATTCAAGACTTCCCTTTAGTTCAGAGTTTCTCACCTTGGCCATTTTAAGAGGTGTGGACTTCAATGCCACGCAGGCTGGGGAATTCTGGGAGTTGAAGTCCACACACCATAAAAGTCATCCAGGCTGGGAAACCCTGATTTAATGTCTTCCACAATGAGTTTGGCATATTTCTTTCTTTATAAGATTTCCATGCCACTCACTTTTCTCACGCTTTCGTGTGAGAGGGCTCGTTGGGAAATTCTGGGATTTGAAATCCACCAGTTATTGAACTGGCCAGCATTGAGGAATCCTGGTTTGGACTGATGCCAAGTTTCGAATATTTTAAGGCCTGGTCAAACCTGGTTAAGTGGTTATGCTTGACCCTGAGCAGCCCAGGATCCCTGATCACAGGGCTTCTGTGTTGTTAAGGTTGTGTGAACAGACTCTTAACCTTCGCACTGAATACTATTTGATTTGGAATGCCTGGTACAATTGGTTAAATAGTAGATATAAAGATAAATAAAGAATATGAAATATTACGGCAGGATAATAAAATGTAAAATATGTATCATAAAACGTAAAAGGGAAAAATATTTGGAGTAAGAAATACATATTGTACATATTTTAGTGGAAAGGAAAGGAATATATATACTAGCTGGATACCTGTGCTTCGCTACGAAACTATGTGGTTGGGCTTAGTTTTTGGGGAGGAAAATAAGGGGGGGGGGGAATCTGCCTCTGCCAAACCAGCATCCATCGGTATCCATCTGACTAGCATCCTGTCAGTGTGTGAGAGAGTTGAGGGCACTGGAAACTGAAGCAGTATTTTCTGTGTGAGCAAGGAGACAGCAAGGAGCCTGGGCGTGGCTTAGCTCACCTGTTCTGTACTAAAGCTGCTTGGTGCTCTGAAACTGAAACTCCTCTGCTTGTGTTTTGTATTTGGAAGAGATTTCTTTCCAGAAATCTTCAATGGGAAGTCACTTTTTCCCAGTGCCCGTTGTAATTTTACCACAGTCACTAAACGAGTTGCTTTAAGTCAAGGACTACCCGTATTTCGAATCTAGGGAGGAGACCGAGTGATGTCCTCCCTCCCCCGACCTGCCTCTTTGGGTGGGGGGCGGAAGCCTGGGAGCAAGGCAAGAGCGCCTCGGGGCATGCACAGAGCGCCTTCCTCCTCCGCCTTCGCAAACCGCATTCGAGGCTTCCCACCAGCCAGCCCGCCCGGCGGTTCCCCTTCCCCGCGTCCGGCACCTACCCTCCTCCGGTAGCCCCCCGCGTCGCCAGCGCAGCCGCCCGCCGCCCAGAGGAGAGCCAGGCCGGCCCAAGAAGCCGCCGCCGCCAGCATGTTTTTCCCACTGCGGGGTTGTGAAAGCCCCGTCACGTGACCCGGCTGGCGTTCCGTCCGGGCTTCCCTCCAAGTGGGGCGGGGACTCCCTTAAAGGGGCCGCGGCAAAGCGGCCAGGCTTGCCCTCAGATGAACGAGGGATGGGGAGAGGGCGGGGGCTTCTCCTTCAAGCTCGGCTTGCGGGCAGAGAAGAGCAGCCCCGGCCGAGGGGGAGGGAGAGTGGCCGGCGGAAGGCCTGGAGAGCTTTTCCAGCCAAGCAGGGGGCTCTCCCTTGCTTAGAATATAGAACGAAGAGACTTGGAGGTCATCTAGTCCAACCCCCTGCTCAGGCAGAAAACCCTGTTCTCCTCCTCTTCCAAGTAAAAGTTGGAAGGGACCTCTGAGGTCGTCTAGTCCAGCCCCCTGCTCAGGCAGAAAATCTGTCCTCCTTCTCTAGGTCTTCTCCAGCCCTGCTCAGGCAGAAAATCTTCTGTCCTCCTCAGAGTAAGAGTTGGAAGGGACCCCTGAGGTCTTCTAGTCCAGCCCCCTGCTCAGGCAGGAGACCCTACCAATGGCATTCTAGACAACTGGCTGTCCAATGAAAACCTCCAATGATGGAGCAATAGCAACAGCCCTTAAGATATCCTGCTTCACAGTGTCTCTAAGCGGTTTTACAGAGTCAGCCTCTTGAGCCCAACAATCTGGGTCCTCATTTTACCGACCTCGGAAGGACAGAAGGCCGAGTCAGCCTCGAGCCGGAGCACCCACAAGGCAACCTGTTCCACTGACTTGAGTCCATCCGGAGATTTAATGGATGAACAAACTTGGATCCTGGGTTCCAGATTCCCAATTTGCGCGTCTGGGGAAACCCTGGGGAAGAAGGCACTCCAGCTTCCTCCAACCTATTCTCTTCCAGAACTGGACTACAAAGCCCACCTCCCCCAGCCAAGCATGGGCATTCTCTCCTGCCACCCCTTCTCTTCCATAACAATCCCGCTTTTCGTCTTAAGAATATAGGTAGTCCTTGACTTACGCCCCACAATTGAGCCCCCATTTTTTTTCTGTTGCTAAGTGTGACATTTGGTAAGTGAGTTTTGCCCCATTCTACGACCGCAGTTCAGTGAATCCCTGCAGCTGTTAAGTCAGTCACCTGGTTGTTAAGTGAATCTGGCTTCCCCACTGACTTTGCCGGTTAGGAGGTGGCAAAAGGGGATGGCGTGAGCCTCGGAACACGCTGCGACCGTCATAAATACGAACCAGCTGCCAAGCCTCTGAATTCTGATCACATAACCATGGGGGTGCTGCCCGGACCGTTAAGCATGAAAAACAGCCGCAAGTCGCCCATTTTTCATGTGCCGCCGTAACTTTGAACGGTCCCTGAACCAACTGTTGTAAGTCGAGGACTCGCTGGGCTTGAAGCCAGAGCAGCACCTGGCCGCTGGAGCTCTCCACCACCTGCCTGGCAAGCTGGTGAAGTGTTAAAGAGGGGAGGAAACAACCAGAAAGAAACGTTATCTATGAACGTGGAGGGGCGTTTTTATTATTATTAATAAAGCCTCCAAGCAGCTACCGAGTACATTTAAATAAAAGCCTGTCTCCTTGAGGGAGACATGCCAACGCAGGGCTGCCGCCGTCCGCCTTCCTCCTCCGTGACCTAGAACTAGAAACCGAATCGGTGTTTGGGCTTCAACCGTCTTTGAATCCAGAGGCTGAAGAACCACGTCCCCTTGAAATGCTTATTGGGCTCCTCCTCCTGCCCCTCCAACCGTCCCTCCCAGGTTTGTTGCCAAAGGAGCTGTTTATTCTTGGGCTGCGTTGGGGGCTCCGGGCTGCTTGCTCTGGTCGTCGCCTTTCTTCTTGTGGCCGGAAACGATGTCGTCGATCCGCAGCAGGAGGACAGCCGTCTGGGGAGGGAGGGAGGTGGCGTGGTTACGTCAAGAAAGAAGGCAATCGTCTTCTTTTAATGACACCATACCCCCGCCTGGTATAATCCCTTGTGGTGTGGAGTCTGGGCAACTGAATGGAGCTGAGTGTTTACTGGCCAGATGCCCTTCCTGTCGCCAGTACGGAGTTTTTCCCCCCAGCAGATTTATTTATTAGAATTTGTCAAACAAAAACGAGAACAAGAAAGAGAGAATAAAAATACAATGACAGGGACAATAGGCACATTAGTGACTACTAACTGACCACTTAAGTATGAAGAAAGGACTATTATATTCTCATTGTGCCCAGAGAGAGAAATATCTGCCTCCACCTACGATCGAACTCACAGTCTCCTGATTGTGAGGCGAAAGCTCCACCACTAGGCCACCACTCTATCCAGAAGAAGACAACAACCCTCCAAGGTCCCTATCCCCACATTCAACCTGGCTAGAAGCCACCATGGAACCCGAGAACATCAACTCAAGCACAGTCTGGAGAGATTTCATCGGAACGACACTTCTGCCAACGGCTAAGGGGGTCTCGGGCCACCACAGAGGAACTCCCTGGGCCATGGATCCTTTTGTCTCACCTCAACAGCTGTCTTGTAGGTCTGTAACTTGACAGAGAGGGGCTCCCAGATGCCCAAGTCCTTCATGTCGGCCAAGGCTCCAGTCTCTCCATTGACACCCCAGGTCTGGCTGCCTTCTTGAGTGTGTTTAGCCTGTAAGCAACAGATGGAGTTAAGCATCCACAAACCAAGAAGCTCACCCCGTGTTTCACCTCTACCACCCAACGACTTCAAAGGGGTCCCACACCCGTCCACCTCTTGCTCATTGTCAGAAATTCTAATTTATTTTTTTTTACGAAATACTTCCCACTATTGTTTGGAAAGATAATGTCCAATGCCAGGGAAATCAGGAGATTTTGGGCAGTTCAAATGAGTATAAAGATTTATTGCAAGCTTAAGCACGCTACAAGAATCTGAGCTACTAACGGTGAAGGGAAATGAGCAGGACAAGAATCTGAGTTACTAACAGTCAAGGGAAATGAGCGGGAGATAAGAGGCATTCAAGGTGGGCTGGTCTTAGATCTCTTGTGGGCACGCAGGGATTCATGACTTACTATGCGTTTGACCCCTCCCACAGCCTGGTCATCTCCTACAGATCTGTCCCTTCTCTTCCCCCTCCTCCACTATCCGTGCAATGGCCACACCGCTCCACTCCACCCAATGATCACAATGACCTTTCCAGAAAGAAAGAGCAAAGAGCACAAGGCAAACAATTTGCACTGCGGGTGATCAGAGGCAGTTCTCACCCGCAAGGAAGTGAGGGCACGGATAGTGCTTGCGCCACAGTTCTGAATGAGGGTCCTGGGAATAACTTCAAGGGCTTGGGCCACGGCACGATAGGGCCACTGTTCCACCCCGGTCATGACTTTGGATTTTTCAGTTAAGGCGTGGGCCACGGCCATCTCGGAAGCGCCACCCCCTGGCACCAGCTGGGGGTCAACGAGGACGTTGCGACACACCTGCATGGCGTCCTGGAGGTTACGCTCCACCTCCTGCGGGAAGGAGAGAAACAGCCTGTGTGAAAGTTGAAGGCTTGAGGTCGAAGCTGTTTGGCAAGTCAGAGAGCAATTCAGCAGCGCATTTTTTTACTCTAAAAAATAATTTTTTGTGACAAGTAGGTCGCAAAAGGAGCAATTCTTAGGGAAGAGGGGGGCTGTCTCTGTGAGAATCATTACCCCCTCCTTTTCTGAATAAAAGCCCCACCCACCTCCAGTGATTTTGGGCCACCTCTGCCTTAGTAGCCAACCAAAGCAGTCCAATTCTTCTAGAAACAGTTCCCCACTACAGGCAGTCCTTAGTAACTGTTTCAAGTCACCCTTTTATTTCCAACATTCACCTCCCCCACAGCAGCACAAATCGTGGGGTTTTTTTGAGAGCTGGAGGTTCAAAGACAAGAGTGGAGATTTCTTTTCTGCTCTCCTTCTCATCCTTTAACACGCCAAAGAAACCAGCTTAGAACAGTCAGGCCCACCTCTTAAAAAGTAACGTCAGCCAAAGGCTCCCTGTAGCTTTGTGAAAAGCCAGGAGGCTGCACTGCCTCCATGAGGATCTCTGACATCGTTGCAAGCCCTTGAAATGCCCCCAAAAGCTCCACTTGAACAGTGGGTATGAGAGACAGCTGCCCCTCACAAGCACCGCTGACTGTAAATCAAGAGTAAGAAAGCCAGGCCAAGTGCGGCCATTTTCCTCAGAAGGAAAATTAAAAAGCCTCCGGTGCCCGTTACAGTCTCAGAAGTTATTTTCTCAGGGATGGTTGGAGGTTGCTCACCGCTAGAATCTCTTTGCTGGCACCCCGGAGCAAAATGGTGCAGGCCTTGGGCTCCTTGCAGTCAGTGATAAAAGTAAAGTACTCGTCTCCAATTTTCTTCACTTCGAAGAGCCGAGCGCCGGTCCCCACATCCTCTTCGTGAAGCTCATCCGTGCGGCTGACGATACGAGCGCCACAGGCCCTGCCAGAGGAAAAACCAAGACTCCCCTAATGCTGAGTTGACACAGAAGGGCTGTTAGTAATGCTCCATGGGCTTGCATTCCGTCAGTAGCTGGTTTTATCCATCCTCATGTTTTCCTGCTAGTGGCAGAAGGTTCAGATGTGCGTGGAATTAGCCGTCCCGTGCAAAGAATGTACCGTGATTTAATAACATTTAGTGATTTAGGCATCCTCACCTTGCAATCCGGTTGTTGTCAGTTTTCCTCACCCGGCGGATTGCTGTGATGTTCGCTCTCATCAGGAAATGCTGAGCCAGGTCTAAAGGTTTAAAAAAAAAAAGGCCCGATTACATACTACCTCCCTCCACAGGGAAATAAGCACCATCTCAATACGAGTGGATTGTGTGCTTTACCGGAGATTCCTTTCTCTGTGATGATGAGGTCAGGCTTGACTTTGATCAAATGGTCGCACATCTGCTGAATATATTCCTCTTCCATCTGTAGGATGCGGGCGAAGTCTTCCTCACGGGTTATTTCAATATCCGTCTGCACAAAAGGAGGCAAAGGGTGAGTTCACAGCTGTACAGTATTTGACCGACGTACAAATGTGTGTAAACAGGTACCATTTTTCCATCATCTAACGTTCATTGTTACTGCAGGACTGAGGTGAGTTCTAGTCCCGCCTTAGGCATGAAAGCCGGCTGGGTGACTTTGGGACTGTCAGTCACTTGGTCCCAACCCACCAGACAGGGTTCTTGTGGTGAAAATAGAAGGAAGGAAGTATTAGGTATATTCATTTTCTTACGTCAAGGGTCTTCAAACTTGGCAAGTTTAAGACTTGTGGACTTCAACTCCCAGAATTCCTGAGCTAACGTGACTGGAGGAGGAGGAATTCGAGGGGTCTGAAGTCCACATCTTTAAGTCAAGCCAAAATCTCTGAATATTCAGGTTCAGGAATGAGTCCCACAACTCTTTATATGTGGAAGATGCTTGAAAACCCTGCTTTCTCCCCCACACAGCCCCCCCACCCGGTAAACATTTGCTCAGTTCAGAAGAGGTGAGAAGCTATAGCGGCTGACAGACCTGACTCTCTCCCTTCTTGAATTCCAGCGAACAGTCCAGCAAAATGATGCGGGGGTTCTTGATGGTGCGGCGCATCCGAGGATGGGTGATATCTTTATTAATCATGATCCCAGGCAGGACACAGGAATCCTCAATAAAACCGCCAGGAATCTGAAGGTGACAAAGAGGCTATTCATATCTCGGAGCCACAGAATTAGCTTCTAGGCTAAACATCCTTCAGGGACACATACGTGGGTAAGGACACAACCATCTATAGGCTCTTGTCTTAATAAAGGATGACCATCCAGGCTTTCCAATGGCACCCATAGAAGCTCCCGAGGGTTCTCTTTAAAGCAGCAACTACCCTGTTTCCCCGAAAATACAACCTACCCTGAAAGTAAGTCCTAGCTTGACTTTTACACGTGAGCCCAATATAAGCCCTACCCCCAAAATAAGCCCTAATTAAGATCCCACCCACTCCAGAGTACACGGGTAAAAATTAAGCTAGGGTGGGGAGGTGGGGAGGTGGAGCTGCCCTACTACTTACTTTTGGACAGTTGTAGCCAGGCCACACTCATCCTGACACCTGCCTTGCCGGCCCATTTCTTCTGCAGCCAGCAAGGCAGGCAAGGCTTTCCTGAAGGCCTCTGTAGCTGATAACAAAGCTCTGGATCGATCCAGAGCTGCATTATCGGCTGCAGAGGCCTTCAGGAAAACCTTGCCAGCTGCAATCAAAGAAGTTCCTGAAGGCCTCTGACAGTGAAAAGGAGGCCGGGGGCGACGCACGCAAGTGAGGTTAGTCAGTGGAGGACATCCCCCGAAAATAAGACCTGGTGCATTTTTGGTGGCAAAAAAAATAAAATAAGACAGGGTCTTATTTTCGAGGAAACACAGTAAGTGAGCCAAGTTCTCTTGAGGATCAGAAAGTCATTTTTGACCTTCATTTTGAAAAAGAACTCGAGAAGAAATGGCAATTGTTAATTCTTCAGAAACACCACCAGACAAAATGTCCATTTTAGGGACAGACAAGCAATTACACGCTTAAGTCGTAAGTGGGGAGAGAAGCTTTTTCAGAGCTCTCCTTTCTCAAAGAACTTCTGAAAATAAAAACATGGAGCCTTCTACTGCATTAAGATTGGGTCTTGGTCTATTAGTCCAATATTCTACTATGACTTCTCCAAGTTACTAGACTTTTTCCTAACTTGCTATGGGAATTTTGCAAAGATGAAGATCCTGGGAATCGTGCCTGTAAAACTGGGATTACTAAAAAAAAAAAATACACGCAACATACACGTACATATGACCTTATTTCTGCCACAAAAGTCAGTATCAGGATTGATTCTCCAAATTTCTCTCTTCTGGGCCTTCAGAATCCCAAAACCCTAGAAATGCGGGGTTTTTTTCTTCGTACCTTTTCTACTTTGGCGTACTTCTTGATGTCAATTTCCTTCCTGCCATTCTCCTCGAACTCCACTGTTCTGACTGCATCCAGGGCAATGCTACAGGCCAGATCCGACCAGCGGTTTATAGCCTTGGTGCTGATGGCGCTGTTGATGATTTTAAGCATGGCCTCGCGGTTGCTGACATCAACGGCAGTGCTGCAAAAACCAAGCAAGAAGCCTGTTTTTTTTAAAAAATATACATTTTTTATTTTATTTTATACAAACATCTTCCATTTAAACTGTATGTGGTCTGGGTACAGCTATCTTATGCAATTACAATTACAGTTTACACATATTTATTACCTTAGTGTTAATACTCTATTCTTACTTAATACTGATGTACGTAATGTATCTAATTATAGCAATCCCCATCTTAACATATTTAATTCTATTCACGTTTTCTATATTTCGCTAATCTTCTTTAATTTCTAACTTCCACATTTATTCTCCAGCCAGTGATAAAATAATTCCTGTATAGTATTCAGTTTGTTCCTTCTGTTTAATTGCAAGCGTTAGCCTATTCATTGCATGAAGCCCATTATCCAGAAGCTCATCAGAGACTATACGCATCTCTCCCAATAGCCAAGGACAAAGGAACTTGCCATACGTGCTGACCTTTCAACTTTCAGGGTCCTTGCCTCACATACAGGCAGTCCTTGACTTTTGAGTGTAATTAAGCCCAGAATTAAGATTGTAAATGTTGCATCATTAAATGGGGTTACCAAATGATCATACTTGATTTTATTAACTTTTTTTGTCTGGCAGCTGTTAAGCTTATTTGGTGATATTAACCAAATCCATTTTATCTAACAGGCATTTTTTTGCCAGAAATTGGGAGTAAATGCTGGAAACTTGCAAAAAATATCAAAAATCACAATCGGATGACCGTGAGATGCTGCAGACAGCTCTCAAGGGGAGTTGGTTGCCAAACACCCAGATGTAATCACATGATCATAGTGTATGTGCTTAGGGTGTGTCAAATTTTCCGGCGTTCAATTTCCAAACATTAGAGGTGCTCAAAAGTTGTGATATGGCTTGGGGATTGTAAAGATATTTTACTGTGCCTGTGTGTGTAGCTACCAGAACTTCAAGATCAGGTCATAAACACTTTTTGGAGGGAGGCTAGCAACAATTGAGCCATTACAGAATCAATCTATCATTATAGGACATCTACTACACCTGGTGTACACCAAGGTTGCTGACTCATCAACTCCAACTAACACAGGGTGTTCAGGAATAATGTTCAAGGTAGTTCATCCAATCCAGAGGAAATCAGGTTAAGGAAAGACTGGCTAGTCTCTTTAGCAAGCTGTGCAGGCCTGACTTCATTTTAAAATGATTTTGATTTGTAGAACATTATTTATAAAGATGGAAAGGGAACTTTGTATCCAATCCAGACAGTGTTCCCTGGTTTTATCTAACACAACTGAAAAGTCCCTTCCAAAAACTATAGTGGCAAAAAAACCTGGAGGAATTGGTAGTGCTTTTCCCAACTAAGTCATTTTACTACCAGGCCAGAGTTTTTGTGATCTGCAGTTTGTGTCAGTGGGAATTTGGTTCTTATTTTGTTAGCTGGAAAACATTAGCCGTCTTAGGAAGAGAGAATGAGTAAGTACTGAGGATAGGATTTTTCACAGGGGAAAAAGAGGACCTATCATCTTGAATGGAGATTAGGCTTGCTTTTAAATACAAGAAGTTCTCAACTCGCTCTTCATTCAGCGACCGCTCAAAATTACAACAGCACTGAGCAAAGGGATCCACAACAAGTGCTTGAAGTTACTGCCAGTGCAGCAGCCCCATAATCATATGCTTACAATCTGGATTCTTGGCAAACCCATTCACACTTATGACGGCTTGCCAAGCTCCCTGGGACTGCCATTTGCAATCTTCCCTGCAGGTCAACAGGGACAGAGGAAGCCATTTCCTGTCTCCAATGTGCTGGCTCCCCTCCCCTCTGTGTGTATTCTCACAAAGTCCCGATGACCCAAGCTTTCTTTCTTTGTCCCAGCACACTAGTTCTGTGCCATTTTTTTATTTTATTTTGCTGTTTGCTTAGCAACCTCACCTGAGAGCTGGGGGGATAGCCGTCTTTATTTACTTTGCAGCAAAATGCAGCATGGTGCATTCCCAGAAACATAGAATGCGCATCAAAACACAGCAGACCTTTTGGCTAAGACCAAGTATAGACGTTGAGCAAGGCAATCACGCGGGCACCTTATTTCACAACTGCAAGGACTTACAGCGGTAACTTGAAAAGCCCTATTATGGTTTTAAGTTGACAACCCGTATGATGCATTACCTACTATCCCAATTGAGCCCAAAATTTATGTTGCTAAGGGAGACATTTGTTAAGGGAGTTTTGCTCCATTTTACCACCTTTCTTGCCACAGTTAAGTGAATCATTGCAGTTGTTAAAGTAGTAACACAGTTAAGTGAATCTGGTTTATCCATTGACTTTGCTGGTCAGAAGGTCACAAAATGTGATCACCTGACCCCACGACACTGCAACGGTCATAAATGTGAGACAGCTGCCAAGTGTCTGAATTCTGATCATGTGATCATGGGGATGCTGCCATGGTCATGTGAAAAATGGCCATAAGTCACTTTTTTCAGTGATGTTGTAACTTTGGTCGCTAAACAAACTGTTGTAAGTCGAGGAATACCTGTAGTCATAATACATCAACACAGAGCACTTTCTCCCAACCGCTGCTCCTTCAAATGCTCATAAATACACCCCCAAGTTCCCTGCATCCCCCTTCTGCTCACCTGATTCTTTTCAGAGCGCTGATCATGTCATCCAGGGCCTTTCGGTAGGCACTGATGATTACCGTGGGGTGCATCTGCTGCTCTAGGAAATGTTCTGCCACTGACAACATTTCTCCAGCTAAGGAAGAAGAGGAGACCGTGACTACTGTGCCACTGATTTAAAACATATAAACAGAAGTACTCCTGCAGTGTTTCTCAAGCTTGACTATGTTAAGACACATGAACTTCAACTTCCAGAATTCCCCAGCCAGTCAATTCGGGGAGTTGAAGTTCACACGTCTTTGAGGTGGCCATCCTTGAACCTCTTCCATGCCCCAGTGAAAATGTCCATACTAATATCAACGCTTTAGAACTCCACACACTAACAGAAAATGTATTTAGTGTTGTGAATTGGTTATGGGAACATATGGAAAGTTGTTAGCGCCTTGCAGCGCCTTTAGGAAACTATCACGTGCTCACCTATCTATCAGATGACCTAGGATGGAGGCATTCAACAAAGTCTGGACAGAGAACAGATGCATTGCACAAAGTTAACAGATAATTATCCTTTCTTAATCTTTCCAGTTCCAAGTATATTAAAAGGATCGGTTTTCCATTTAGGAACTTATGTATTTCATTATATATTTATTTCTATTCTATTCTCAATTCAGGAGCTCAAGATGGCTTCGATGGCATTTCTTCTTTAAAAAGAAAATGCTGGGCTGAGAAAGAGTGACTGGCCACAAGTGCACAGTAGGGTTTATTGGCTGGGGGTGAGAGAAGACTAATATTTAGGGATGCCCAACAGTGGCTTAACATAATTAACATTTGTGACACTCCACTGTGAAGCAAGTAGATTTTGCTCACTTTCCATGCTGAGATCTCCCCGTTAGGTCCTTTAATGGTACTAAATATATCTCAATAAGTTGATCTTATGTGGCCTTATACAAGTAGTAGTAGTACTTTATTGTCATTGCACTTTGTACAATAAAATTAAATGCCATCTTCAGTGTACATTATACGTAAGAAAACTATAAAAATAAAACAAAAACACACACCCTTCACATTCTATGCAATTGAACTGAAAAACTGATATTGCATTAATATTGCACTATACAGTAGAATTCAATATAGTTACTGCTGTGGGATAGAAGCTGTTTTTCAGCCTATTTGTCCTTGTCTTTATTGTCCTGTACCATCTGCCAGGTGGCAATAGTTAAAAAAAAACTAACACCCAAAATATCTCTTGCGATCTAAGGTCCTTGCATATTTCTTATCCACAATCACACATCCTACCAAGAATAATCACAGATGTGGTCCCATCGCCCACTTCTTCATCCTGAGTACGGCTAATTTCTATCATGGATTTGGCAGCTGGATGCTGTACTTGAATCTGTAAGGAAGGAAGGAGATGCAAACAGTTAACGTTCTAGAGGAAATGTTTCTCAACCCTGGGCACTTGAAAGATGTTTGAACTTCAACTCCCAGAAATTCCCCAGCCAGCAACTGAGTAGAGTGCAAAGCAAATGAGATAAACAGCATCTGGAGTGTACAAGTTATGTTTCATACATATTTCTGCATCTAGAAAGTATAACCATTTTAGCCATTCAAGAAAAATGAACTTCCGAGACACCTTGGCAAGATGAAATTCTGACTCTCTCTCTCTCTCACACACACACACACCTTCAGCTAAAATTCTGTAATGAAATATTGGAAAACCACATTTCAAATTATGCCTGCCTTATGGACAACCATCGAATGTTGCTAGTAAAGTGACTTACTTCTCTAAGAATAGCATTGCCATCATTTGTCATGACAATTCCACCCATTGGGTCCAACAACATCTGCATGGGAAATTCAGAGGAAACTCTTGTTAGTATCCACAAAATGCAAAACAATTTTATGCAGGTTATCTCTTGTGAATTACAGGTGGTCCTTGACCTACAGCCATTCGTTGAGTGACCATTAAAAGTTACAACCGCAGTGAAAAAAATATGGCTGGTCGTCACATCATTGCAGCATCCCCACTTTCACATGATCAACATTCAGGCAAATGCATTTACTATGGTGGCAACATCCCAGGATCATGTGATTCCATTTGCAAGCTTCCCAGCTGGCTTCTTACAAGCAAAGTCAATGGGGGAAGCCAGATTTACTTAACAATAGTGTGAAACACTTAACAATTAGTGTTTCACTTAACAACCACAGCAAAAAAGGTTGTAAAAATCAGGCTTGACTCACTTAACTGTCTTGCTTAGCAATGGAAATTCTGGTCTTACAGAGTACCTGTAAACAAAGCAAAAAATAATCCTCACCTTCATCATTGCCCTTGGTCCTAAGCAGGTTCTGATAATATCAGCAATAGTCTAAAAGGAAAAGAGTATAATAAATGTTTATTCAACTGACTTGGAAACTACCCTCTATTTTAATGCCTGTACAATGGTTAGAGAAGTTGACACATTTTATAAAAGTGTATCTTTTTATCTGAAAGAAAGCTTTTAAAGTGGGATGAATCACAACATAAAGTTCAGACTTTGTTTTGCACCCAGAACAACTATTGCCCTTGAGATTCCATCAAACTTTAATTTGGCTGAAACAAAATCCAGAGGGATCCTAAAAACATTTTACAGGGAAAGTAGGATAAGGCAGGTATACGTTACAAGCAGAGCATTTGAAATTTCGTAATTATAACTGTGTTATATATAACCTACTGAGCAACTGTGAATTTCTTTCAGTGAGATCAGGGCAAAATAAATGCTACAAAACATACTTTCAAAAACTACAGAATTTTTTTAAAAAATTAAAGAGCCTCTCTCTAAATGTCTCAGTTAACAAAGGTAGCTTTTTTGTTTTTGCCAAGCTCAATGTTACATCTTTTACACCAGAATATCCAAGATTTAGACCAAGATTTCCTCTATACACATGTGGATTTAGAACAATATATATATATACATGGGAGTTTGTTTGAGGATGGATGGATGGATGGATGGATGGATGGATAGATAGATAGATAGATAGATAGATAGATCCTCAAACAAACTCCCATACCCTGTGGAACCTTGATGGTAAATGAACACACTCTATTTCTCTCCCATACATTTTCCTGGAATCCATACCTTAGCAGCATTAATATTACCAGTCTGGACTTTTCTTCCAGACTCACGTTTTGTGTTTTGACCTAAGATGAAAAGAGAAAAGAAAAATAGCTTCATGCTCAAATACTCAAATTGCTGTTATCTCATCTGAAGAAATAGACCATCATTTAGAAGCTGCAATTACCCAACATACTAAATTGGATTAGCTTTTATTCTGATTATTTTGGGGATGGCTTAACCTTGTGGGTCATCCCTGCTACTGGCTGGTTTAGGATTCCCTATGTTGCAAAGACAGAAAACCTAATAATATTCATTTAGTGACTGCTGGAAGTTACAATGGCACTGAAAAAAGCCATTAATGATCATTTTTCACATGACTTGGGAGATGCTGCATTGGTCACAAGTGTGAAAAATGACCATAAGTCACTATTTCAGTGCTGTTGTGACTTCATTAAACGGTCACTAAATGAACTGTTGTAAGTTGAGGACTGCTTTCCAGTCCTCAGCTTACAACAGTTCATTTAGTGACCGTTCAACATTACAACGGCACTGAAAAAGGGACTTAGGACCATTTTTCACACTTATGACCTCTGTAGCATCCCCACGGTCAGAATTCAGATGCTTGGTTCACACTTTATGACTGCTCACCCTTTATGACAATGATCACCTTTCGACAAGCAAAATCAATGCGGAAGCCAGATTCGCTTAAGATGTAGGGCTTCCTACTTGGGCTGGGGGTTGGATTAGATGACCTTAGAGGTCCCTTTCAACTCTGTTAATCTGCATCGTTTTACTAACTCATCAGCTGAAGTGATCCGCTTAACAACCGTGGCAAGAAATGGGGCAAAATTCACTGCCCCGCTTAGCAACCATTGTGGTCGTAAGTCGAGTACTGGTTTATTGAATTCCTTTTTCGGTCATTTTTTTTCTCTGCCTTTGACAATGTTGACGCCCCTCTAGCTACCCGTCCTTAAGAATGAGGATAGGGGATACAAGAGGATTTCTGTCGCTTTTGGGGGTGGGGGTCCCCAAAGCAGAGGTATTTGGGGAGGGGGCTGTCTCGTGGGGGGACTTTCTGGGGAAATTGAACGGAGACCGTGATGAGAGAAAATGGATTTTCCTAGCATGCAGTTGGGGGGAGATCGAGGGAAGGATCCACATGAGGGGCGAACGGACCCCCCAAAATAGGACATTCTGAGGGGAAAGTTGAGGGGAAAGATATGAGAGGGTCACTCGGGGAGGGGTTTCTTCTCTCCCCCCCAGCCCACCTCCCCTCAGACTCACTGAGAACGAGGACGGGGCGCTGGCCCAGCATCTTCGCGGCTAGGCGAGGCAGAAGCCGGCGAGGAACCTTCTGGAGGCGGACAAAAAAAGAGCTCGGAGGGCGGGGGAAAAACGCCGTTTCACCGAGCTCGGACAACCTAACATGCCCGTGGCGGTGGCTCCTCCAATCCGCAACGCCGCTGCCATCAGGACGGCCAATGAAGGCGCGTCTGCTCTACGGAGACTCCGCCCCCTCGCCTGACAGCAAGGTGCGTTGAGAAAACAAACGGATTATTCTCCGCCTCTTCCTCCTCCTAGGCAAGCATGCTTCAACAGCGCGCCTCGGGAGGAAGGCCGCACGCATGCGCAGGCCTCTCCGTCGTGTCCCGCCCGCCTGCGCCTGCGCACAAGGTAGAGCCGTCCGCGCGGGAGGTGGAACGTTGAAAGGCAGAGCAAAGCAAACGCGCTTGCGCACAAGTGGTCGCCAGCGGTTAGGTGGATGAGGCCTTCTCGGCGGCGATCGCTGCAGTTCCTGCCGCGCTTCGTCCCCGGGCGGCCGCATCAGAGAGGCGAGTTTGGGGGAGGCCTCCAAAAGACGGTGACCCTCTACCTCGCCTAAGCCCAGACACGTGTGCCTTTCGCCTCAGGACGGTCTGGACGAGTAACAACCGCCTGGCACCACCCTTCATGCAATGAGGCATGACGGGAATTGTAGTCCGCTCTGTTTTGACACGTGCTCTATTCTAGTCCAAACCCACCCCAGCCCAAGATACAGATACAGATTAATAGAGTTGGAAGGGACCTTGTAGGTCATCTAGTCCAACCCCCTACCCAAGTAGGAGACCCTACACCATTTCTGACAAATGGCAGTCCAATCTCTTCTTGAAAGTATCAAGTGAATACAATAGAACAGAACAGAATAGAATAGAATAGTTGGAAGGAATAGAATAGAATAGAATAGAATAGAATAGAATAGAATATGGAAGGGACCTTGGAGGTCATCTAGTCCAACACCCACCTACCCCGCCCAAGCAGGAGACCTAACACCATTTCTGACAAATGGCAGTCCAATCTCTTCATGCTTGTTTAGTCCTTGTTTAACAATCGCAATTGGGACAGTGGTTGTTAAACGAGGTCTCATTGCTAAGCTCGGTTGTTAAGCAAAGCAGTTGCTAAATGAAACTGCACTTACATGAACCTATCTTAACTTTACAAGCCTTCAAAAGTTATAAATGCGAGGATTGGTCATCAGGTGACTTTTTAAAGGCGATCTATCTGTTCCAAATTAAGTTGAGTTTGAATAAGCCAAGGATCTTCAAACTTGGCAAGTTTGAAGACTGGTGGACTTCAACTCCCAGAATTCCCAAACTAACATGACTGGAGGAGAAATTCTGGGAGTTGAGCTCCACAAGTCTTCAAGCTGTGAAGATGGAAGACCCCTGGAATAAGTGATCAGTCTGGGTGTTTTGGAGAAGGAGTTCCTCTCATGCAGAAACTTTTTGCTTTCTGTTTTGTGAGGGGAACTGAAAAGGAAACACCTGGGACCTGAAAGTTTGCATACACCAGCTGAAGAATTCTAGGAGTTGAAGTCCACATTTCTTAGAGTTGCCAAGGTTGAGAAACCATGGGATGGGATGGGATAAAGGAGAGGACAGGATAGGATAGAACCCTATACAGACAAGGAATAATGGATGGAAACTGAACAAGGAGAGATTTAACCTAGAAATAAGGAGAAACATTCTGACAGTGAGAACAATCAACCAATGGAACAGCTTGCCCTCAGAAGTTGTGGGAGCTTCATCACTTGAGACTTTCAAGAAGAGATTGGACTACCATTTGTCAGAAATAGTGTAGGGTCTCTCGCTTGGGCAGGGGTGTGTGTGGACTAGATGACCTCCAAGGTCCCTTCCAACTCTATGTTTATCTTCATTGGATGGCTCTCCCCTTTTTTCTAGGCATGAGTTCCAGTCCTGTTCAGATGGAGCCAGACTTAAACCCCCAGGAGGAGAAGCAGCATCGAAAAAGTACGTGCCCCCCACCCTCCTGACCCTCTTCCCTGTGAGCAAATGCTTAAACAAAGGAAGTTGTCCAGGTAAATGACGTCCCCCAGGCGTGGATAGGTCAACAGCAGGCCATGTGGCTTATCTTCCATTCAAGCCACTTTCAGCCTGACCTCCTCTGAAGGCTTTGGGCTTCAATTCCCATGTTCCCCAACCCGGTTACCTTCAGTGCAGGTGGAGAAGAAGCAAAGTGCCGTGTTGTTGTAGAGCTCCAACAGGTAATGGAGATGGAGAATGTTATGTATGTAGGTTTGAATGTTATTGGTTTATTTTGAACTGTTCTTGTAAAATGTCAAATGGGATTGGTTTAAATAGTGCGGGAAGAAACCCTGCACTCCCATTGGCTGGCAACTACGGCTGCTGGCTATAAGAAGCAGCCGTAGCCCAGCCAACTCGGGTCCATTCCAGCTGTAGTCACTGAATAAACTCTTCACTGAAGCTCTTCATGTCTGACTCTTCATGCAAACTTAACAGAGGAGGCTGCAGATGAGACTTTCTCAGTGGCTTAGCTCCCATATCATCTTAACCAGGTTTATTTTAACCATATATTGTTGAGTAATCCAGTGGCTAGACTACTATATCAGGTATGCCACAAAGCTTGGCTTCCAGGCACAATGTCTGGGTTTAACATGCTAAATCCAATGCTTTTATGTTTACAATGAATGCGTGGAAGGGACCTTGGAGGTCTTCTAGTCCAACCCCCGATTCAGCAGGATAATCTATAATATTTCAGATAAGTGACTGCTCCAGTTTCTTTTTAAAAAAACCTCCTGTGATGCAGCACCTACAATTTCTGGTGGCAAGCTGTTCCACTGGCTAATTGTCCTCACTGTTAGGAAGTTTCTCCTTATTCCAGGTTGTTTCTCTCCTTGGTTAGTTTCCAACAATTGTTTCTTGTCCTATATTCCAATGCTTTGGAGAATAATTTGACCCCCTCTTCTTTGGGGCAGCCCCTCAAGTACTGGAATATTGCTATTATGTCACCCCTAATTCTTCTTTTCTCTAGACGGACCATCCCCAAATCCCACAGCCATTCTTCATATGTTTTAGTCTCCAGGCCTTTGATCATCTTAGTTGTTCTTCTCTGAACTTTTTCCAAAGTCTCAACATCTTTTTTTATAGTATGGTGAACAAAATGGGTTGTAGTAAGGGCCTTGGTGGCTCAGGCTGTTAATGCCTGCTCTTAAGATCCAGCTGTCTACAATTACTGTAGGCTCGAATCCCACCAGGCTCAAGGTTGACTCAGCCTTCCATCCTCTCGGGGTAGGTAAATTGAGGACCCAAGATTGTTGGGGGCAATAAGCTGACCTTGTAAAAATGCCGCTTAGTAATAATAAGCAGGCATATACAATGGAAGGAAGGTTATTGCTGAGCGCACTGGGTTGCGCTCCCAAAAAAATTGTAAGCCGCCCTGAGTCTCCGGAGAAGGGCAGCATATAAATATGAATAAAAAAACTAGGGTTTTCTAATGTTATACTGTATAGCATATACAACATACAACATATATGTTGTTTGTCTCTTTTCATGACTTACCTACTAAGTAATGAGAAGAGCAGTGCAAACACCAATGACAATTACTCTTCCTTTCCAGGTACTCCAAGAAGATCTTCACAAGCCCCACGTAAGTCTTTTAACTCCAGCTTTTCTCTGAGTCCGCCCCCCAGCACAAGGCTCTTCAAATTGGGCAAGTTTAAGACTTGTGGATTTCAACTCCCAGAATTCTCAAGCTAACATGACTGGAGGAAGAGGGATTCTGGGAGTTGAAGTCCACAAGTCTTAAAGCTGTCCAGTTTGAAGACCTTTGCCCAGGGATGGGATTCAAATTTCTTAACAACTGGTTCTGTGGGCGTGGCCTAATTTGTAGGCACGGCTTGGTGGTCATGTGACTGGCTGGGCATGGCTTGCTGATTGGGCATGGCTTGGTGGTCATGTGACTGGCTGGGCATGGCTTGTATGTAAATATTGTAAATATTTGTGTAAATATTGTTTTTTTTTTAATTAAAAAAAGAGCAGCTTTTACCCAAAATCAGGCAAAGCAGGCAGGCACACTGAGTTGCTCCCAGAATCACAGATTCACTCAGAGATCTTCCCTTCTGCAATCTGCTACCTGAGTCTGCACTGGAAAATAGAAGCTTCAGTCCTAAGGAAGGTTCAGCTCTGCCTTTAGATTAGCTAGAATGCAACAAGTCCAATGATTTCCTGCTTTCTAGCTAATCTAAATCTCCCGGCACAGCCGATAGTCAGAACAGCTGGTGGTCGGGGGGAAAAAAGGGAAAAATAGCAACTTACCAAAAATTAGGCAAAGGCACAATGCAGGCAAGTTGGGTGGCATGCATGCCAGGTAAGGAGTGAGGAAGGCCAGTCAGTGGCGCTATGCAGAATCATAACAACTGGTTCTATAGAACCGGTCCGACAAGATAGAATCCCACCACTGCCCCAGCAGGAATCCAGTCACCAGGTTTCTCCTTTTATTAATTTGTTTTAATGTTTGTGTAGTGAGTATGCTGGCCATCTCACAGTCCAGAGAGGCCTTCTTCCTGCTGCAGAAAAAGTCATTTTTCACACTTAACAACCATGCCATCCCCACGGCCACGTGATCAAAATTCAGACACTGAACAACTGATTCATATTTATGACGGTTGCAGTGTCCCAGGGTTACGTCATTCTCTTTTTGTGACCTTCTGACAAGCGATGTCGGAGAGGAAGCCAGATTCACTAAATAACCATGTTGCTAACTTAAAAACGGCAGTGATTGGCTGAACAGCTGTGCCAAGGAAGGTCGTAAAACAGGGTAAAAATCCACTTGAACAGGATTGATTGACTGCAGGGTTTTTGCAACAGCAACTATTCAGGTCGTCTTTGACTTACAGCAGTTCATTTAGTGACCGTTCAAAGTTACGATGGCACTGGAAAAGGTGACTTAACGACCATTTTTCACACTTATGACTGTTGCAGCATCTCCACGGTCACGCAATTTACATTTGCACGCTTCATATTTATGACGGTCGTAACTTCCCGTGGTCATGGGATCATCTTTTGCAAACTTCTGGCAAGCCAAGTCCGTGGTTCATTTAACAACCAGGGTACTAATTTAACAACTGCAGTGATTCACTTAAACAAAGGTGGCAAGGAAAGTCATGAGAACGGGCCAAACTCAGTTAACAAATGTCTCACTTAGCAACATAAATTCTGGGCTCAATTATGGTCGTAAGTCGAAGATTACCTGTAGTTCAGAGGTTCTTACTGCTGGGCCCTTGACCCAACATATCCTGGTTTAGCACATCTTTTCCCAAGCCAGGAAATTCCGCCCCACATCTGGACAGCTCCAGGCTCTCTCCTCACAATCAGGAGATTGTGAGTTTGATCCTAGGTAGAGGGAGATATTTCTCTCTCTGGTTGCAGTGAGAATGTATCTGCTGAACAAAACGCCGCATCGGCAACAAGAAGGGCATCCAGCCATTAAAACACTCACCTCCGTTCAGTTGCCCAGACTCCACCCCGCAAGGAATTGTGAGATTGTTAAAAGAAAATGACGATCTGGAAAGCTGCAGGTTCTTATCAGCATCCCTCTTAATCTTAATTCTGTTTTTTTTTCTCTCTCTCTCTCTCTGAACAGAAGACCTTGACGGCCCTCCAGCCACGTCTTTTAAGCCTCTGTGTCCTGCTAAGCCCTCCCCCAGTTTTCTTGAACTGCCCTCAACTCAGTGGAGGCCCAATCCAGTCCTGCCATACCCCGGGGCTGCACGGACGGGGAAAGGAAAGCGGCATTTTTGTAAGGATAGTCCTACATGCAGGGTGGGACTCAACAATCCCAGCAACCGCTGGGTGGGCGTGGCCATGGTGGGCATGGCCTACTGGTACTTCCGGGAGGGCCGTTTTCCGCCTTCCCAAGGGTCCAGAGGCTTCCCTCGGGCCTCTGGGAGGGCGAAAATGGCCTCCCTCGGGCTCTGGAGGCCCTCCGGAAGCAGGAAAGAGGCCCATTGCCGGACTTCTGGTACTTCTGGAAGGCCCATTTTTTCCCTCTCCCAGAGCCTCCGCGTTTAGCTGCATCAAAAATGGGCTGCATGGAGACTCCCGGTCGGTTCAACTACCAGTTTGGCGAACCTGATGCAAATTTAACATCCAGTTCGCCCGAACTGGTCCGAACCGGTAGAATCCCAGCCCTACCTACCCTGGAATCCAGTGCTAGCCAGCTTGCACCAAGCCAATCCGGCTTAAAGTTTGATAAGACACACACAGGTAGTCCTCGACTTAACAACAGTTCATTTAGTGACCGTTCGAAGTTAAAGCAACACTGAAAAAAGTGACACTTTTACACTTACGACATTTGCAGCCTCTCTACGGTCATATGATCAAGATTTGGATGCTTGGCAACTGACTCATATTCATGACCAGTTGAGGGTCCCGGGGGCACATGATCTCCTTTTGTGACCTTCTGACAAGTAGTCAATGGGGAAGCCAGATTCACTTAACAACTGGGTGACTGACTTAACTGCAGCGATTCACATAACAACTGCAGCAAGAAAAGTCGTAAAATGGGGCATAATTCACTTAATGTTTTGCTTAGCAACAGAACCTTTGGGCTCAATTGTGGTTGTGACTCAAGCACTACCTGTTTCTGGCTGCCAGCAGTTGCTAGTCCATTTAGTTCATGCTGTCCAGGGTGCACTACGCTGGAATGGTTATGGTCTAGACATCAGTATTTGAAGACAGATCTTTTTAACATTTATATTTTATTGTGTTTTACTAATCTAGGTAAAATCTTAATGTATATTGCCCATCATTCTGTCTATCCATCTCTGTCTGTCTGTATCTATTATCTATCCGTCTATCTTTCATCTATCTTCTATTTATCTATCTATCTACCTATCATCCATCCATCCATCCAACTCATCTATCTATGTCTATGTCTGTCTGTCTATCTATCTAACTAATCTGTTTGTCTGTCTATCTCATCTATCTGTATGTCTCTGTCTTGTCTGTCCATCCGTCCGTCTATCCATCCATCCATCTCTCTGTCTATATCATTTGTCTGTCTGTCTGTCTCTATCCATCCATCCATCCATCCACCATCTATCATCTATCTATCTCTAGCTAGTTAGCTAAACTATCTATCTGCACATACATATAGCAATATAAAGATTTCACCTAGACTAGTAAAACACAATAAAAACAATATAATAATAAATACATACACACTATTATAAACAAATAATAATGTACTTTTTGGAAAAAAAACCCAGAGCTTTTCCTGAATTTGTTGCTGAGGTAGAGACCGGGGGGGGGGTGGGCTGTCTGCTTTGTGGGTCCTCCTTCTCAGCAAGCCAGTCACCCTTCCCCTGGCCCCCCTCCCCGCCTTCTCCCTTCCAGCTCCAGACCACCAGCCGCAGGAATGCTTCGGCCTCCTTGAATGCCTGCACAACAACATGCAGGTGCAGACCCAGATCGCACAGGAGCAGCTGGCTCTGCTGCAGGACATCCGGGAGTCCATGAACCTCCTGATCTCCCAGCAGGACCAGCAGAACGGGGAGCTGCGAGGCCAGCTGCAGCAGTGCCACCCTAGGGACCCGCCCCCCTCGCCCCACCCAGGCAGCTAGCAGGGAACGCTGGGGCCCCTCTCTTCAATGCAGGCCTTCTGCGGGCAGCTGCGGGCCTCCTGGACGGGTGTTGCCCAGCACGTGGCGGTGCCCATGATGCAAGATTTTGTGTGGTAGGACTGACTGGCAGCGCAAGCTGCGCAATGCAAATAAAGTGCTTGTTATATTTTTTGCCCTGTGGCTGTTTTGCTCCACCAGGAGTCCGCTTTTGATCCAAAATGCACAAGATCCTTTGCTGGGTTAATTCTGAACTAAGTGATTTTTTTTGTGTGAAGCAGAGAACATTTCAGAATTTAGTCTAGTGGTGGAGGCACCTGGCTAGAAACCAGGAGACAGTGAATTCTAGTGCCACTTTAGGCATGGAAGTCAATTGGGGGACTTTGGGCCATTTAACCAGGAGACAGTGAATTCTAGCACTATCTTAGGCATGGAAGTGAATTGGGGGACTTTGGGCCATTTAACCAGGAGACGGTGAGTTCTAGTCCCACCTTAGGCATGAAAGTCAATTGGGGACGGCCAATCACCAGGAGACGGTGAGTTCTAGTCCCACCTTAGGCATGAAAGTCAATTGGGTGACGGCCAATCACCAGGAGACGGTGAGTTCTAGTCCCACCTTAGGCATGAAAGCCAATTGATTGACTTTGGACCAATCACCAGGAGACGGTGAGTTCTAGTCCCACCTTAGGCATGAAAGCCAATTGATTGACTTTGGACCAATCACCAGGAGACGGTGAGTTCTAGTCCCACCTTAGGCATGAAAGTCAATTGGGTGACTGGGCCAATCATCAGGAGACGGTGAGTTCTAGCCTACCTTAGGCATGAAAGTCAATTGGGTGACTGGGCCAATCACCAGGAAACGGTGAGTTCTAGACTTGCCTTAGCCATGAAAGCCGGCTAGATGACTTTCAGATCAGCCCACCTCACCAGGTTGTTGCTGTGGGGAAAATAGGAAGGGGAAGCAATCTTAGGTATATCCACCATACCAGAATTATTTATAAAAAACAATAAAGGATGGATATAAATAAATAAAGCATGCCGTTTCCAAACGATAGATAGGCCTGACAGGACAGCCACATCCAACTGCAGTGTGTTGTATGAACCCAGGCTAGGATATTTTAAAACTTTGTAACTGAACCTGGTGGTTGGTTTTCAGCCAAACACTGATTTTGTTGCCTGCGTTTTAATGTACAGATAGTCCTCGACTTACAACAGTTCATTTAGTGACCCTTCTTAATTAAACTGACACTGAAAAACTGACTTATGACAATTTTCACACTCAGCGGCCATTGCTGCACCCCTGTGGCCGGGCGGATCAAAATTCGGACGCTTGGCAACTGACTCATATTTATGATGGTTGCAGTGTCCCGGGATCAAGTGATTCCCTTTTGTGACCTGACAAAGTCAATGGGGAAGCCAGATTCACTTAATAGCTGTGTGACTAACTTAACAAACCGCAGTGGTTAATTTAACAACTGTGGCAAGAAAAGTCATAAAATGGGGCAAAATTCACTTTAATAACTGTTGCGTTTAGCGATAGAAATTCTGGGCTCAATTGTGGTCATAACTCAAGGGCCACCTTTATTGATGGACTGGCATCTGTCAGAAACAGTGTAGGGTTTCCTGCTTGAGCAGGGGGTTGGACTAGATGACCTACAAGGTCCCTTGTTATTCTGATTTTTTTATTCTGATTTTTTTTTCTTCCCAGTTTGGGTTCCCTTTTTTCTTTTCTAATTTGGCTTTAGACTTCGAGAAAGTAACCTTTCTTTTAAAAACCAGAGGCATCTACAACAGGGAATTGCTCTCTTCCTTGACTTTATGAGGCGGGGGAGGGGGGGCGATGATGCGCCATCCTGAGCTGAGGGAAAGGCGTTGGGCCCGAAGACTCCAACTCCCAGGGATCTCAGCGGCAAAGGCAGGAAGCACGTGATGCTCCGAGGGGCGGGGCCTCAGCCGAACGCTGACGTTCTCTTCCGTTCTGCTGGCAGCTTGCAGGAGAGAAGGTGGGAGGGGATACGCGGTCCAGGGGTTTATTAATGGGGAGGGGGCTGCTGCGAAGGGAGAGGGTATTAAGGGGGGGAGGGAGAGATTCTCATCGCGTTCTGTTTGTTTGGAGGGGGGAGGAAACTTTCTGGGGTCTCTGCTTTAAAGGAGACCCCCAAAGAAAGAGCCTTGGGAATTGGAAGGGGGTCCAGTGGGAGAAAATCTTGGATGGGGGGGCGCCGCATAAATACTACCAAGATTGCCCTTCCTTGCGGTTCCACCTTTTCTCCTTGGTTCCCAGCCTCAGCACCCCAGGCACCCTCTGGTTGGGCAGGACTACAGTTCCCATCATCCCCAACCAGAAGCTACTCCTTGGCCCCCCCCACCTTGTACCCCAGGCACCTCTGGTTGGGTAGAACTACAGTTTCCATCACCCCCAGCCAGAATCTACCCTCCTTTTTGTTGTCGTACCCCCGCTTTGCACCCCAGGCGCCCTCTGGTTGGGTAGGGCTACAGTTCCCATCACCCCCAACCAGAAGATACCTTCTCCCCCCAGGCACCCTCTGGTTGGGTAGGACTACAATTACCATCACCCCCAACCAAAACCTACCCCCTTCTTTGCTCCCCCCACTTGAACTCCAGACACCCTCTAGTTGGGTAAGACTACAGTTCCATCACCCCCAACCAGAAGTACCCAGAGAACTACCCTTCTCCTTCCCCCCGCTCTGCCTTGCATCCCAGGCACCCTAAGTTTGGGTAGGACTACAGTTCCCATCATCCCCAAACAGAAGCTACCCTGAGAGCCTTTCAAAATGTGGGGTGAATGGGTGGGAGCAAAGAAGGAGGGTGGCCATTTTTCTTAAAATTCTTCCTTTCCAACCACCTCCAACATGTGATGGTGGTTAAGGTGGAAGCTCACAATCTGACTAGCAGTCAGGGTTTCTAGCCTGATGCCTCAAATCACGGCACCAAACCGGCTCTCCAAAGGTTTCCTTCCAATTCAGCTTCAAGGTGTAGATGTGGTTTTCTGGGCAATGGTAGGGAAGTGGATTGTAATTGTGCTTTTCCGGGATGTATTCTGGATTTACCAATTTAACCCTACAGGCCTGGGATTTCCAAAGGCCACACCTAGGGTCCTGCATCCAGTTTTGGTCACCACACTATAAAAAAGAGGTTGAGACTCTAGAAAGAGTGCAGAGAAGAGCAACCAGGATGATGAGGAGATTGGAAACTAAAATATATGAAGGAACTGGGCCTGGCTAGTCTAGGGAAGAGAAGGACCAGGGGAGACAGGATAGTAGTCTTCCAATACTTGAGGGGCTGCCACAGAGAGGAGGAAGGGGTCAAGCTATTTTCCAAAGGACCCAAAGGCCAGACAAGGAACAATGGATGGAAACTGAACAAGGAGAGATTCAACCTGGAAATAAGGAGAAACTTTCTGACAGTGAGAACAATCAACCCCTGGAACAGAAGTTGCCTTTGGAAGTTGTGGGAGCTTCATCACTGGAGGCTTTCAAGAAGAGACTGGACTGCCATTTGACAGAAATGCTGTAGGCTCTCCTGCTTGGGGGGGTGGGGGCTGGACTAGATGACCTACAAAGTCCCTTTCAACTCTGTTAATCTGTAAATCTGTAATATCTGAAGCAATCAACCCATGGAACAGAAGTTGCCTTCGGAAGTTGTGGGAGCTTCATCCCTGGAAGCTTTCGAGAAGAGACTGGGCTGCCCATCTGTCAGAAATGGTGTAGGGTCTGCTTGGGCAGGGGGTTGGACTAGATGACCTACAAGGTCCCACTTCCAACTCTGTTAATCTGTATCAGTATCGAAGTAAGTCCTTGCCAGTTCTTAAATCTGCAGTCACCTGCTGTGGCTTAAATGGATTGATGTTTCCTGTTAATAGGGACCGATGTCTCGGTCCTGAAAGTTTGTCAGTGTTTTGCTTCCATCTCCAAAAATGGACCTCTCGTGTTCTTTTTCCCTCCAGATGATGAAGCTGCTGCTGCTTGCCTTCCTTGGGGTCTTCTCTTCCGTCCGCTGTGAGGAAGGGGCCCGGCTGCTAGCCTCCAAGGCTCTTCTGAACAGATACGCCGTTGAGGGCCGAGATCTCACTTTGCAATACAACATCTACAATGTTGGTTCCAGGTACATCCGGAAGCAATGAACCCCACTTTTGCTTTTCTGGGAACCCCGCGATGCCTGGAGGGCTGGAGATAGGTGGCTTGCACACATATGGGCTACTTTGAAGACCTAACTATATTTGACAATTCAGGCAGGCCTCGACTTAAGGAACGGTTGCTTAGTGACCATTAAGTTGCAACTGACTCATATTTATGACGGTGGCAGTGTCCCCGGGGGATATGTGATCTCCTTTTGTGACTTTCTAATGAGCAAAGTCCATGGGGAAGCCAGATCCACTTAACGACCGTGTGCAACTAGCTTAACAGCTGCAGTGGGTCAACTCAAAAATATTTCTATGGTCTTTTTAGAGTTGCCAACAGAAAGGGAGGGGGGGAAAGGGGGTTTGAAAGAGCAGTGCGGCAGCTTGGAAATCGAAAGCGCATTCCATAGTTTTTCAAAGATAGTAACTAGGCGACTGAAGTTTCTGCCGCACAAAATTCTAACTGGAGAGCATGATTGATGACTCTTGGCTATGGATGTGTCCCATTGGAGAATATGAATTACGATACACCCAGGGGGTGGGGGATAACCAGCGTCAAGGTTGACAATGAATTATGTGTCTCAGAGTTGGCTACACCCAGGCAGTGCCGGACATGTTAACTCCCAATAAATCCTTTGGAAGTTTTGGAAGTTTGGCTCGAGAATTATGATTTAATTGGGGTAACTGTCCGGAATCCTGACACAATGATTCACATAACAATTTGTGGCAAAAAAAGCATCAGGGTTCAAGTAAATAGATCCATAGCAAGCAAAACTCCGAGGCAGGTAGATTTCCTCAAAGAATAGCAATAGCCCTTAGGCTTATATATTGCCTCACAGTGCTTTCTAGCCCTCTCTAAGCAGTTTTACAGAGTCAGCCTCTTGCCCCCAACAATCTGGGTCCTGTTTTACCGACCTCGGAAGGACGGAAGGCTGAGTCAGCCTTGAGCCTGGTGAGATTCAAACTGCCAAATTGCAGGCAGCAGTCAGTCAGCAGAAGTTGCCTGCAATACTGCTCTCTAACCATTGCACCACCTCAGTTCACATAACTTTATTGGATATATCACATTGGCACAGATCTGGTGAAACCGACTCTGAAGTTTCCTGTGGTTTTCACCTCATTAAAAGTTTTGTCCCTTTCTCAAAACAATCGGTCACACAGTCCAGTCACGACGCTGTCTGGTTGCCTGGCGACATCAGTCTTCCTCCAAACAGGTGTGCGAATGACCTTGGTTCCCAAGAGAAAGTACTGTGTTTTGGCTACAAAACCCCAGCTATCTCAAATCCCTCCTCCCTATCCTTCAGCTCCGTGTGACAACACTGAAGCTCCAAGGTGGTTCTTGGAGGTCAGGTAAGCTTCAGGGCTGACACTAATTCCTTCAAAAGAGATTTATGAACCATAGCAGCCTACGATCTGTAAATCAGAAGTCAGAGCAACATTTGATTCCAATAGGTGTCACAAACTGAAACTGTTCTACATTCCAGAGACATTAGTAGACCTGCCAAGAATGGATTTAATATTAATTATGGCATCCAGATTATGCTGGATGTAAAAGATCACGCAAGCACGCAATCAGGTTAATGGTTTAATTTTTGAAAGTTTAGGATTCCTTTTCTGCTTTCTGTAGCTTTTAGGCCAATGAAGACTTCTGGAACTCAAAGCTTTTCCCATTTCCTAAGTTTGTTGGTCCTGATAAAGTTACTGTTCAACAATGGATCTAGTTGTTGTTGTTTTTTAAATTACTCTAGAACAGGGATCTCCAACCTTGGCAACTTGAAGACTTGTTAACTTCAACTCCCAGAGTTCTCCCAGCGCTTTGCTGGCTGAGGAATTCTGGGAGTTGAAGTCCACAAGTCTTAAATCTGGACATAAATTGTTTCAACTTCTACCCTCAAAATGACGCTATAGGGCACTGCACACCAGAACAACTAGACACAAGGACAGTTTTTTCCTGAATGCCATCATTCTGTTAAACAACTAATTCCCACAACACTGTCAACTTACTTAACACTGTATTATTCCTCTCATCCTTCCTAATATCTATCTCTTCCCACTTAAGACTATAACCGTGTTGCTTGTATCTTTAAAGTTCATATTTTTTATTTGTTTTCCTACTATGTTTTGAATGCGTATTAGTAACCTATGTATGATTTGATTGCTTATTAGTAATCTATGACTACATTAAGTGTTATATCATATGATTCTTGATGAATGTGTCTTATTTTTTCTTGTGTACACTGAGAGCTTATGCACCAAAGACAAATTCCTTTTATTTTTTTATTTGTTTTCCTAGTATGTTTTGACAGAGTATTAGTAACCTATGACTATCACTAAGTGTTGTATTTTATGATTCTTAATGAATGTATTTTATTTGTTCCTTTATGTACACTGAGAGTACATGCACCAAAGACAAATTCCTTGTGTGTCCAATCACACTTGGCCATTAAAGAATTCTATTCTATTCTATTCTATTCTATTCTATTCTATTCTATTCCATTCCATTCCATTCCATTCCATTCCATTCTATTCAAAAGTTGCCAAGGTTGGAGACCCCTTCTCTAGCACCAAGCTGTATCTTGATTTTAAAATAAACAAAATTCAATTCACTAGTTCTAAAAATGTTTCTATTTGCAATATCTCTGGCAACACTGAAGCATCCAAGATGGCTTCCATCAGGTCAGCTTCAGGGCTTGACAGAAAGTCATAAAATTGCTCAAAATTCACTGAACCACTGTCTCACTTAGCAACAGAAGTTTTGGGGCTCAACGACAGTCGTAACTCAAAGCCTACCTTGTAATGCTTTGTTCTTGTTGTTCCTTCTTTTCTCTGCTGGGGTGCGTAGCGCTGCCTTAGATGTTGAATTGTCGGATGACTCCTTCCCTCCAGAAGATTTTGGTATCGTCTCTGGGATGCTCAACGTGAAATGGGACAGGATTGCACCGTATCCTTTTTTCCCCCCCGAAGGACCCTGATCTGATGGATGGGTTTGCATGGATTTGATCAAATCAAACCAACCTTTATTGTTAGAGTACAACATATGTACAGTGAGGTTGGCTGAGTCTCCCTTCGTGCACACACACACACCCAACACAACTCACAGTGAAGACAAAAAAGGAAAATCCCTAACCCAGGGAATCCTACTAACAAACACACAATCTTACTCACTTTGGATGCCCACTGACTTTGGGTGGTCCATAAAAACAGCAAAATATGCAAGAGGCACCACATGTTAGTTCAGGGACGACACAAGCCAATGCACAAGACTGTGCTGTTTAGTTTGAGGTGGTGTGGGGATGTTCCAGGGGGCACAGTCAGGATGCAAGGGTGCTTGTGAGCCTCTCCTCCCCAGACAGGGAGGTGCTTGAGAGCTGCCACACCGGTTGGGAAGGATGCGCAAATTAGAAATATTTCATATTTCTAAACTATCCTTCTGAGAGAGGAACTCTGGCTGGTGTACAATTATAATATAACCGATAAACAGCACATAAAAATTAATATTAGGAATTAAAAATTAAACGAGGGTTAAAAATTCCAAAATTCTAGAATAATGACAATGTCAGGGTTCCGGCGATTGCCCTAATTAAATCGTGAGCCTTGAGCCAAACTTCAAAAGAATCCAAAAGATTTATTAGGAGCAACATGTCAGCATTGACCCATATGAAGCCAACTCTGCTGCACGTAATTTATGGTCACCTGTGTCCCTGTTTCTCCCCTCCCCCTGGGTGTGTCATAAATCAGATGCATGTTCACGGGCTGGGTGTCATCAGTCACATTCTCCAATGAAGGATTTTCGTGGGCAGAAGATCCAGTAGCCTAGCTACAATCTTTGTAAGATATGCATGGAATGTACTTCTGGCTTTAATTGCCATACTGCTCCTTCAGGCTTTCCCTTCCTCTTGCTTATGGCAACTCGAAAACAGGCATAGGAATGCTTTACGAGTTGACAGACAAAAGTTAAAAAAGCGACAATCCTAAGATGGCCATTTAGTGTTAAATCATTGTTTCTCAACCTTGAGAGCTTGAAGATGGGTGGACTTCAACTCCAGAATTCCCCGGCCAGCATTGCAGGATGTTGCATTGCTGACTGGAGAATTCTGGGACTTGAAGCGCACACATCTTTAAGATGCCAAGGTTGAGGAACACTGCTTAGATTATTACAGCCAGAGGGGCCCCAAGGGACTAACCTGTTGACTGATAGGCTGATTTCCCAGGCTTCAATCACTTCCATACTCGTCCAACAATCTTAGTAGCAATAGCACTTAGACTTATCTATTGCTTCCCAGTGCTTTACAGTCCTCTCTAAAGCGATTTACAGAGTCAGCCTCTTGCCCCACAACCATCAGGGTCCTCATTTTACGAACCTCGGAAGGACGGAAGGCTGTGTCAACCTTGAGCCTGGTGAGACTCGGAACTGCTGGCAGCTGGCAGTCAGCAGAAGTAGCTTACAGTACTGCACTCTAACCACTGTGCCACCATGGCTCTTGTAGTTGCAAAATTGAATGTGTGTCCTTGTTCACTGCAGTGTGAGGCTACCAAAGAATTTGGACACCTCATCTGACCACTTGTGCATAGACTGCCTTCAGAATTTGGAATGTTCACTGACCAAATCAGGGGTCTTAAAATTTGACAGCTTGAAGACTTGTGGACTTCAACTCCCAGAATTCCTCCTCCTTCAGTCACGTTAGCTCAGGAATTCTGGGAGTTGAAGTCCACAAGTCGTAAACTTGCCAAGTTTGAAGACCCTTGATATAGATGACTAACAGATAGCTATAGATATTGATTAGAGACAGATGATAGATAGGATAGATGGATATAGATAGGATAGATGATAGATATAAGATAAACATATACAAAAAGACAGAGCTATAGATGTTATAGAGACAGAGGATATATAGGTATAGATAGATGATTAACAGATATATTGATTAGAGAGACATGATAGATAGATAGATAGATAGATAGATAGATAGATAGATAGATAGATAGATGGATCAGGGGGTCTTCAAACTTGACAGATTTAAGACTTGTGGACTTCAACTCCCAGAATTCCTCCTCCAGTCATGTTAGCTCAGGAATTCTGGGAGTTGAAGTCCACAAATCTTAAACTTGCCAAGTTGGAAGACCCTTGATATAGATGATTAACAGATAACTATGTATATTGATTAGAGACAGATTATTGATAGATATGATAGATAGATATAGATAGGATAGATAGATGATAGACAGATATAAGACAGATACAGATAGACAGCTACAGATGTTATAAATTAGAGACAGGATATAGGTATAGATGATTAACAGATATATTGATTAGAGAGACAGATGATGATAGAGAGAGAGATAGAGATAGATCAGGGGTCTTCAAACTTGACAGATTTAAAACTTGTGGACTTCAACTCCCAGAATTCTTCCTCCAGTCATGTTAGCTCAGGAATTCTGGGAGTTGAAGCCCACAAGTCTTAAACTTGCCAAGTTTTGAAGATCCTTGGACCAAATGGTCATCAGCCTAGGATTACTTGTATCCCAAAGTGGGGGGGGGGGTTTCTGTTGTTTTCACCTGTGTGCCTGACTTCCTTAGCGTTGACTTGCTCAGGGCCAGCAACGTGTCCCACACTGTGGTCCTCAGGCCGCTGAAGGCCGGCTACTTCAACTTCACATCGGCCACAATCACCTACCTGGTGCAGGAGGGGGGACAGGTGGTGGTAAGTCACAGGTGCCTTGGCCTGAGGCCAGGATCTGCCAGCGTTCACTTGTTAAATTAGTAACTTTTCAGGCAATATTTATTCAACTCTTCCTGTACTTGGGGGTGGGGCATCATGGTGGCTCACCAATGAAGACACTGTGCTTGTTGGCAGCCCAGGTTCGAGACCCCAGCGCCATGCGTCGGAGGGAGCTCCCATCCTCGCTCCAGCTCCTGCCAACCTGGCGGTTTGAAAGCATGCAAATGCGAGTAGATAAATAGGTACCATTTCAGTGGGAACGGTAATAGCGCTGTGTGATGTCATGCGAGCCACATGACTACGGAAATGTCTTCGGCCAGCGCTGGCTCAAGGGCCTTGAGACAGAGATGAGCACAGAGATGAGATCCCATATCTGGCAATGTCTAGCAGAGTAAAATCCCCAAGGATTGCTTTACCCTTCCATTGTTCCTGAAATTTGATGTTACAATATTACGATAAGGCAGGATTTGAAGTTGCCAATGGCCATTTCTTCCGCTAATTCTGTGCACGGGCCTCGGAAAAGGTTATATGCGTGCCCAGTCTTCACCTACAATGCTCTAGAAAGCTCATTGGGCTTTTAGGTAAATAGCTGATGATTGCTTATCTTATTCAGTGAGTCAGTGAGTTTGGGGACAGGGATCTTGGATTTTTTGGTAATCTGGTGATGCAGTTTTGGGGTCCTGGCCTCCCAGCGTGCCCCACAAATCAAGACACCCTGCCTTAATTTCTTTCCTTAGGTCGGCTTCACCAGTGCCCCAGGG
Organism: Naja naja; assembly: GCA_009733165.1. Taxonomy (NCBI): domain Eukaryota; kingdom Metazoa; phylum Chordata; class Lepidosauria; order Squamata; family Elapidae; genus Naja; species Naja naja. The sequence goes on from CM019166.1 coordinate 6,671,598, forward strand.
CAAGGAGGGATCCTGGCCCAGCGGGAATTCGACAGGAGGTTTTCCCACATTTTGTAAGTAATCTTGAGTTCACTCTGATGCTCCTAATTTCCATCGCTGGGAATAACTGACTTCAGATAGTCCTTAGTTTATGATGACCAGTGGAGGTTACAACAGACCTCCCTAAGGCCACTTATGATCCAAAGTCAGAGTTCCAATGCCCATACACACACACACACACACACACACAAAATCACCTTTCCAGTGCTTGGCAACTGGCCCAGCTATTTGCAGTGTCCTGCATTCATGTGACTGCAGTTTATATTGCTGCGTCTTGCAGCCATGGGTTTGTGAAGTCAGGCAGCTCCCTGTCCTGGTTGACCCCTTCCCCCAATGCCAGAGGGGCCTGGGACAGCATCATCCTGAGCTCTTGGACTCCCCAGACACTGCAAGGGAGGCCTGCAGCTCCTGCCCTGGTTGACCACTTCCGCCAATGCCCGAGGGGCCTGGGACAATATCATCCTGAGCTGGACTCACCAAACTTTCCAGGGAGAGATGCAGTTCCTCCTTGGATGGTCCCAGTTTCAACCCCTCCTCTTCCTCCAAACTTGGACTCAGTTGGGTAAATGGTGCTCTAAGAGGGCCTCTGCTGATTAACCAATTAAATGTGAGCCAGCAGTGTACGGCAGCAGCCCAAAAAGCCAATGCAATCCTAAATGGCATTAACAGAGGGATACAATCAAGATCAAGGGAGGTACTAATACCACTCTAAAGCCTTAGTAAGGCCACACCTAGAGTACTGCATCCGGTGTTGGTCACCACACTATAACAAAGATGTTGAGACTCTAGAAAATGTGCAGAGAAGAGCAGCCAGGATGATGAGGAGATTGGAAACTAAAATATATGAAGGAACTGGGCCTGGCTAGTCTAGAGAAGAGAAGGACCAGGGGAGACAGGAGAGCAGCCTTCCAATATTTGAGGGGCTGCCCCAGAGAGGAGGAGGGGGTCAAGCTATTTTCTAAGGCACCCGAAGGCCAGACAAGGAACAACGGATGGGAACTGAGCAAGGAGAGATTCAACCTGGAAATAAGGAGGAATTTTCTGACAGGGAGAGCAATCAACCCCAGGAACAGAAATTGCCTTCAGAAGCTGTGGGAGCTTCAAGAACTGTCGCCTGTCAGAAATGGTGTAGGGTCTCTTGCTTGGATGGGGAGGGGTTGGACTAGATGGCCTCCAAGGGTCCCTTCCAGCTCTGTTCATCTGCATCTGATATCTGGGTGGGCCGGCCTCAGTTTCTCTCCCATTTCACTTCCTTTGCTTCCCTCCCTTTGTAAAAGCTGGACTGGGCCGCCTTTGGCGTCATGACGCTGCCTTCCATCGGCATCCCACTGCTGCTGTGGTACTCGAGCAAAAGGAAGTACGACACCCCCAAGAACAAGAAGAACTGAGGCAGCCCTTCAAAGTGGGCGCTTCCCCTCACCCAGGGAGGCTCCCAGAAGGTGGAGAACCGAGCGGGTAGCTCAGCTCACGGAGGGTCCTCCTTCCACCAACTGAGAACTTTTTTTCCAGCTTGAAAAAGGGGGGAGGGGGTTAAAAAAAAAAGGATGTTTTTTTTTCCCCTCTGGGCCAGCCTCCGCCGCACCCCGTTTCTTCTCCTTTTGAGACCTGCTTTCCTGGATCAAAAAACGGGATGGTCCAAGGAAGAAGATCGCATCCCTGGTAGAGGACACACCGGAGCCAAAAGAAGTTGAAGCATGGCATTCGCTTGCTTATTCCCCTGAGAGATCCTTTCCGGTCTGCATTGGCAGATTTTTTTTTTTTTTTAAAAGAAAAATAAATCTTAAAACTCTCCGTTGGGGTGTTTGGTGGGATTTTACACACACACACACACCCTTCTCTTTCTCCTTCCGTCTGCCTGGTTTGAACAGCATCTCAGAAGAGCAATTATTATACTTTATTCATTAAACATGAAACTCAGTCAAATGAACATTCAAAAATGCATCACAAATACCATGACTGGTGCTAATGCTTGATACGGGTTGCTGCCAGCATCCTAGGTATCAACCAAGTACATTATTATTGTTATTGTTATTATTATTATTTATTGGTTAATCTTTAGTGAGATTCATAGCCTTTGGAGCTGGTTGGTAGCTCAACAGCTCAAGTCCTAACCAAGGACCCAGGAACTGATAAGGTAGCGTCAGAGGATATTAGCTGTTCCAAGTAGGGTGGTTTTTTTGGAGAATCGGGGTATTCAAGTCTGATAAATTCAGAATTTCCAAATAGCAAGGTAGCCCTTTAGGTATTGCTCCAAGGGCTCCAATTACAATTGGGATAACACACGATTTCTTTTGACAAAGTCGCTCAACTTCAAGTTGTAAGTCCCGATGCTTCGTGATTTTTTTTCTTGCCGTGTTTCTACAATTTGTGCATCACCAGGTATTGCAATGTCAATGAACCAAACCTTGTTGTTACATCAGGTGTCTTGTGGGCCAAGTGCCTGTCAGTCTGAATTCTGATGTCCCACAAGATCTTGACTTTTTCATTCTCCAGAACCTTCTCAACCTGATATTGAATTTATATTGCTGCCTATTCATAGGCAAGTAAAGATACTGGATTTACATTGGGCGTAGGTTTAAAAGGGAAAATAAATCTCTTTCTCCAATCGAGGATGGATCATAAATGAGTGGATGAGGGGATAGAAAAGGAACTCATCAAATGTGCAGAAGACACCAATCTGGTGGAAATAGCCAATACTTTAGAACAGGGGTCTCCAACCTTGGCAACTTTAAGACTAGTGGCTTTGCTGGCTGAGGAATTCTGGGAGTTGAAGTCCACAGGTCTTAAAAGTTGCCAAGGTTGGAGACCCCTGGACTAGAAGACCTCCAAGGTCCCTTCCCACACACTATTCCGATCGACCAATGGGTCAAATTCCGCGCGGGGGCAGCGGAGAAGGCTCAGCCGCGGGGCGGGGCTTGTCGGAAAGGGGCGTGGCCTCCACGCAGGTGAGTGGGCCCCACCTCCAGCTGAAGCGGATCTGAGGCACTTGTGAGAACTTCGCTTCGGAGCGGCAGTTGGGGTTGCTCGCTCTGCCTTGCCTGCCTGCCTGCCTGCCTGCCTGCCAGCCCCATGGTGCACTTCCAGCTGCCGGTCGCGGCTCCGCTCTGCCTGCTCTGCGCCCTCCTGTTGCTGCCCTCGGCGACAATGATCCCCGGGGGCCTTTCCCCCAGATCCGTCTCGGATCCGGACGTGCAGAAAGCCGCCGCCTTCGCCGTGCAAGAATACAACGCGCGCAGCGCAAACGCCCACTATTACAAGGAGTTGCGCGTTGTGGAGGCGCAGTCCCAGGTGTGTGTTATTTTTGGGGAGTGAACAGCCTCGTTGGGGGTCTTTTTGGAATAGCCAAAGCCCTGGGGGAGGGGCTGTAGATACAACGGAAGGGAATTGGCGGCTATAGGTACAACGGAAGGGAATTGGCGGCTGTAGGTACAACGGAAGGGAATTGGGGGCTGTAGGTACAACGGTTGGGAATTGGGGGCTGTAGGTACAATGGAAGGGAATTGGGGGGCTGTAGGTACAATGGAAGGGAATTGGGGGCTGTAGGTACAATGGAAGGGAATTGGGGGTCTGTAGGTACAATGGAAGGGAATTGGGTAGACAGGGTCTGGAGGTGGGAGAGTTTTTTTGGGGGGGGCAGCCTCATTGGGTCCTCAGGATAGCCAAAGGATTTGGAATTGCTTTGGAAACAATAGAAAGGTTTGGAGGTACTGGAGGAAGCTTAGGGGGTGTTCGGGGGGCTGTTATCGTGACCCCAAAGGACATGATTTCTGCTGTTCATATCTGATATAGAAATATTTCCTTTTGCATTGATTTTCTTTGGGCGGGTTGGACTAGATGACCTACAAGGTCCCTTCCAACTCTGTGATTCTGTTGTTCTGTTATTGCTCCTCTCTAGTGATAAACTACTTCCCAGTTTGCAATCTCTGTAGCTGAACCTGTTCTGTGTTCTCCCCTCCACCTGTAATTCACTTTAAGGTCACATTACTGTATTTTTTTTCATTTAAATCCAGGTAGTTGCAGGGGAGAAATATTATCTGATGATGGAGTTGGTGAAAACCAAGTGTGCAAAGATCGCTGGCAAGCCGAAGGTGTACAAAGAGATCCAGAAATGTGAACTCCCTCCAAAGGCTCAGCAGGAGGTGAGATCAGATGCCAAAACCTGATTATGCATATTTAACATTTAGTGGACAAAAGCTACCTTGTTGTTTGAGGTCAGTAGGCTCAGCTGTGAAACAAAAACAGATTTAAATTCTTGTCATGGATGGTTTTCAGTTCAAAACAAAAGTGAAGCTGAGCTGGACAACAAAAATGAGAATTGTGGATTTAGGCTGGCCCAGAGGAACCATTCGCACAGCATCACATAGCAGGCTAATTGGATTATGGATATTATTTTTCCTAGAATTTTGTGATTCCCTAGACTGGTGGCCTAAAGGTGGAGCGCTCGCCTCACCATCAGGAGGCTGTGAGTTTGGGACATCTAGGCTGTTAGGGAGGGGCAGCTATTTCTCTCTCTCTGGATACAATAAGAATATATCTGCCGAACAAAACTCCACATTGGTGACAGGAAGGGCAACTGGCCAGTAAACACTCAGCTCCATTTCAGTTGCCATTCAGATTTGGGGGTCCATTGTGGAATGGAAATGAGTGGTGCAGTGGCCTAGAGGTGGACCTTTTGCCTCACAATCAGGCAGCTTTGAGTTTGATCCTACGTAGAGGCAGATATTTCTCTCTCTGGGCACGATGAGAATATACCTGCTGAACAAAAAACTCCATATTGGCGATAGGAAGGGCATCCGGCCAGTAAACACTCCACTAGCTCCATTCAGTTGCCCAGACTCCACTCTGCAAGGGGTTATGGGGTCGCTAAAGGATGGTAATGATTTTGTGATTTCCTAGCAAAGTCAGAGTAGCTTATGGCTCCATCGGATGCACAGGCTGAGCAAAGGGGTCAGTGTTGAGCCAAGAGGGTGGTGTTGAGGGGCAGAGAATTGAGCAGAGCACCCTCCTCACAGCTGTTGGGGCACGGGAGTTTTGAACTGATCCTGTCCCCGTGGGACCTGAGTGATGAGGGAAACCCCCCCCACACACACACACACAAATCCAATGATGACTTGCAAAACTCCAGAATTTGCCTTGGCAGCTGGACAGGATTAATCTGGATGGATATTCTGGGGGGTTTGTATCTTCGATAAATTAGGAGAAGAGTTAATGTCGTCTCCAGATTTATTATGTCATGTGAATCCAGCATCTTTGGGTCTGTGTTGTTTTCTGGCAAATTGGTTTTCTGTGACTCTTGGCAGGCAAAGGTGCAAGTACAGATTAGGCCAGACCTGGCTCAAAAACAGTAACTGCAAGATGGACCTTGGAGTCCTAATGGACAATGACTTAAACATGAGCCAGCTGTGTGCTGCAGCAGCCAAAAAAGCGAATACAACCCTTGGTTGCATAAACAGAAGCACGGAATCAAAATCACGTGAAGTATTAGTACCGCTTTATAAAGCCTTAGTAAGGCCCCACCTGGATTACTTACTACCTCCAGTTTTGGTCCCCACATTGCAAAAAAAAAGATGTTGAGACTTTGGAAAAAGTGCAGAGAAGAGCAACTAAGATGATTGAAGGCCTGGAGACTAAAACATAGGAAGAATTGTTGCAGGATTTGGGTATGGCCACTAGAGAAGAGAAGGACTAGGGGGGATATGATAGCAGTCTTCCAGTATTGGAGGGGCTGCCCCAAAGAAGAGGGAGTCAAGCTATTCTTCAAAGCACCAGAAGGCAGAACAAGAAGCAGTGGGTGGAAACTAATCAAGGAGAGAAGCAATTTGGAATTAAGGAGAAACTTCCTGACAGTGAGGACAATTAACCAGTGGAACAGCTCGCCTCCAGAAATTGTGGGTGCTCCATCACTGGAAGTTTTTAAGAAGATGCTAGACAGCCATCTGTCTAACATGGTATAGGGTCTTCTGCTTGAGCAGGGGTTGGACTACAAGACCTCCAAGGTCCCTCCCAGTTCTATTCTGATTAATGACTCTCAGTGGCAGCCATACCATTATCCCACAGCAGCTACTATTATTTGGGAAGGGCCTCCACCACACAGTCTGTGAGTCCGTCAGTGGGCTACTTCCACAAATATTTTGGCCACTGGGTAATGAGCTTAAACTTGGAGGTCCAGGGCGGAGCCAAAGAATCCCGGATGGATTTCTAGTCAACTGTCAAAATAAGGCCGGGTGTAGACATCCAACACTCAAAGGCAAAGAATGTCACAAGTCGATCCTTCCTGCATTTAAAAGATTGCTCATCCTCCATTTAAGGAAGAAGGTGGGGCCTTTTTCAGCAGGATGACTAGCCTGCCACTCATCTCAAAATAATTTAAAATAGTCTATGATATGTATCCCCATTCTTTCCTCTTAGGCTGTCATTAATTACAAAACTCAGCGTGTCTTGGCACTGAAAGGCAGCAGAGGTGTGAAAAAGGGATGTGTGTCTAACCTCTGCTTTTCTAACCCACTTTTTAAAATTATGTAATTTGTAGGGCTGCCTATCGCACAGCATAGAACAGAACAGAACAGAATAGATATTGGAATGAAGGAATAGAAGAGAAGAGAATATAGAAAATTAATAGAATGGAATGGAATGGAATGGAATGGAGTGGAATAGAATAGAATAGAATAGAATAGAATAGAAAATAGAATAGAATAGAAAATAGAACAGAACAGAACAGAATAGAATAGAATAGAATAGAATAGAATAGAATTCTTTATTGGCCAAGTCTGGTTGGACACACAAGGAATTTGTCTTGGTGCAAATGCTCTCAGTGTACATAAAAGAAAAGAGACATTCGTCCAGAATTGAGAATCATCAGGTCCAACGCTTAATGATAGTCATAGGGTACAATAAGCAATCAAATCATACTAGGAAACAGTCGATATAAATCGTAAGGATACAGGTGACAAAGTTACAGTCATACAGTCACAAGTGGGAGGGGATGGGTGATAAGGAGTGATGAGAACATTAATAGTAATAGTAGTGCACACTTTGTAAATAGTTGGACAGTTTGGAGGGAATTATTTGTTTAGCAGAGTGATGGCTTTCGGGAAAAACTGTCCTTGTGTCTAGTTGTTCTGGTGTGCAGTGCTCTGTAGCGTTGTTTTGAGGGTAGGAGTTGAAACAGTTTGTGTCCAGGACGTGAGGGGTCTGTAGATATTTTCACAGCCCTTTTTTTGACTCGTGCAGTATACAGGTCCTCCATGGAAGGCAGATTGGTAGCAATTGTTTTTTCTGCAGTCCTAATTCCCCTCTGAAGTCTGTGCCTGTCCTGTTGGGTTGCAGAACCAAACCAGACAGTTATAGAGGTGCAGATGACAGACTTTAGATTTAGTGACCCAAGTTAGAACGGCACTGGAAAAAGTGACTTATGACCATTTTCCAGACTTGTAGCAACTGTTGCATCATCTCCACGGTTGCATCGTCAAAATGCAAATGCTTGACAACTGACTCGTATTTATGACAGTGGCAGAGTCCTGAGGTGGCGATCCTCTTTTGCGACCTTCTGACAGACAAGCCGAATCAATGAGGAAATCTGTTTCGCTTTAACAACCATGTTACTATTTTAACAACTGAAGTGATTCACTTAGCAAATGACAATTGCACTTAGACTTTTATCTGGCTTCTTCCCCTCTTTGGAAGAGCTTTATAGCTCCCGCTGCCTTAAGAAAGTTCAAAACTTTCTCAAGGATCCATCTCATCCTGGGCACACACCCCACTTTTTTTTGAACTATTACCGTCTGGCAGACGGTACAGGATAATAATAAAAACAAGGACAAACAGGCTGAAGAACAGCTTCTATCCCAGAGCAGTCACTCTTTTGCAATTTTTTGGGCTCCTGTGCCAAAAATTGTGCCCGCACTTGCAGCTTGCGTGCCAGCTCCCAGAAGGCAATGCACACCCCTACACATGCATGCACAATCCCCACCCACCCCCGCTGTTCCCTTACCTGCACTGCACCTCAGGGCTGATTTTTGGCCGGTTTGAGGCCTTTTTTGCCCTCCCAGGGGCTTCAGGAAGGCTTCTGCAGGCTTTGCAGGCCGAAAACTAGGCCTGTTTCGTCACTTCTGGTATTTCTGGAAAACCAGGAAGTGACAAAACAGGCCTAATTTTCAGCCTGCAAAGCCTGCAGAAGCCTTCCTCAAGCCTCTGGGAGGTGAAAAAGGCCTCAAACCCGCCGAAAATCACCTGTGAGGCGCACGCACACACAGTGAGGTAAGTTTGTCCACAGCTCGCGTGCCGGCACAAATGGCTCGGCGTGCCACCTGTGGCACACGTGCCATAGGTTCACCATCACGGCTCTATTGAATTCTACTGTCTAGTGCACTATGAATGCAATATCGGGTTTTCTATTCAGTTGCATGGAATGTGAAAGATGTGTGTGTTTTGTTTTATTTATTTTTTTATGTACAATGTACACTGAAGATAGGAGTGGTACAGTGGCCTAGTGGTGGGGCTTTCACCTCACCATCAGGAGGCTGTAAGTTTGATCCTAGGTCGAGGCAGATATTTCTCTCTCTGGGCATGATGAGAAATATATCTGCTGGGGAGGGCGGGAAACTCCGCATTGGTGATGGTAAGGGCATCCGGCCATTAAAACACTCTGCTAGCTCCATTCAGTTGTCCAGACTCCACCCCGCAAGGGATTATTGGAGTTGTTTAAAGAAGATGATGATGATGATGACAAAGATGGCATTTAGTGTCATTGTAAGAGGTACAATGACAATAAACTAACTCATTCATAAAACTATTAAGATGCGCAGAGCTGGGGCTCAACCATCTCGTCCTTGATCCGTTCTTCTTTCCAAACTTAATTAAGTCACTTTGGAGGCTCTCTCGAATTAGGTCACTCAGGGAATCATAGTTGTCTCAGTTGCCTGGAACTCCCCATGTGTCAAGAGAAGATGGAATGAGCAAATTGCTTTGCTGACCAAGCTGGCTCTTGCTAATGAGCCCATTCCTATCAAGTGCTCAGAAATAAGGTTGCTTCACAGCAGTGTCTGTTTGAGGTTCTTGCCCAATAAAACATCCAGCTGACAGGCCTGCCATTTCCTGTATTTTCCTCCTCCTTCCTTTTTTTTTGAAGACAGACATCTGATGTCCCTTGGTATTTGGGGCTACAGCTTCCTTTGCATTTAATTTTAGAATACATTACTTATAATATAGATTACTCACTCGATACCCATGCTTTGCTATGAAACTGTGTGATCAGGTTTAGTTTTTGGGGAGGAGAATAAGGGGGGGGGTGAAATTCGGCCTCTGCCTACCAGCATCCAGCGGTAATTCATCTGGCTAGTGTCCTGTCAGTGTGTGAGAGAGTTGAGGGCTGTTTGGAAACTGAAAGAGTATTTGCTGTGTGAGCAAGGAGACAGCAAGGAGCCTGGGTGTGGCTTAGCTCAACTGTTCTGTACTAAAGCTGCTTGGTGCTATGAAACTGAAACTCCTCTCCTCTGCTTGTGTTTTGCATTTGGAAGAGATTTCTTTCCAGGTGGGGAGGGGGAGTAGAATTCCTTAGCATTAGAGCATGTTAATAATAATAATATAGGAAATACTAATGCTCTGATGGTCATTTGGAAAAATCCTTTCTTAGTGACCCCCTAGAAGCCAAGAGGAACATAACGTGCCAAATTTCAAGTTTGTAGGCTTTACAATTTTGGAGATTTTGTGATGGTGCGTGACTGGTATTTCGCTTTTATAGAGAGAGATTAATTATAATATAGATTGTATAGAGTTGGAAGAGACCTTGGAGGTCATCTAGTCCAACCTTCCTGCCCAAGCAGAAGACCCTATACCATTTCAGACAAATGGCTGTCCAATCTCTTCTTGAAAGCCTCCAGTGATGGAGCGCTCACAATTTCTGGAAGGAAGTTGTTCCACCGTGAATTGGATGAGGTGGTTTGGTGACTCGGGGAGATGGGACCTGTAGTCCGCTCTGCCAGGACTCCATATTAAGAAGGTAAAGGTTCCCCTCGCACATCCGTGCTAGTCATTTCCGGCTCTAGCGGGGCAGTGCTCACCTCTGTTTCAAAGCCGAAGAGCCGGCGCTGTCCGAAGACATCTCTGTGGTCATGTGGCCGGCATGACTAAACGCCGAAGGCGCGTGGAACGCTGTGACCTTCCCACCAAAGGGGTCCCTATTTTTCTACTTGCACTTTCTTTATGTGCTTTCGAACTGCTTGGTTGACAGAAGCTGGGACAACTAACGGGAGCTCACTCCATTATGCGGCGCTAGGGATTCGAACCGCCGAACTGCCAACCTTTCCGATCGACAAGCTCAGCACCTTTAGCCACTGAGCCACCCCATCCGTCCGTATGAAGAAAGACCAGGCTAAATCCTTTGATTGCAGATGGTGTGTGCAAAGTTTCCCCAGAATCTACGTCAGTGCATGTAATTTGTTTCCGTGAATGTTAACAGAGTTTATATACTGTGGGGTCCTTGATGCTCCCTTAGCTTAAGTTGTTTTCTTGCAGACATTTCATGACCCAGCTAAGTAACATCTTCAGTGCTAGGAAGGTGTTTATCAATGCCCACCAGCTATAACAGGGCAAACCACCGCACAGGTAGTCCTCAACTTACGACCACAATTGAGCCCAAAATGTATGTTAAGTGAGACACTTATTAAGGGTGTTTTGCCCCATTTTACGACTTTCCTTGCCACGTTTGTTAAGCGAATCATTGCCGTTGTTAAATTAGCAACATGGATGTTAAGTGAATCTGGTTTCCCCATTGACTTTGCTTGTTAGAAGGTCACAAAAGGGGATTCACATGACTCTGGAACACTGCCACCTTCATAAGTGTGAACCATTTGCCAATCAGGTGACTATGGGGATGCTGCAATGGTCATAAGTGTGAAAAACGGTCGTAAGTCCCTTTTTTCAGTGCTGTTGTAACTTTGAGCTGTCACTAAAGGCACTGTTGTAAGTCGAGGACTACCTGTATATAAACAGAGAACAAACCCTTCTAGCACTGCTGATGTTAGCTAGTTGGGTCGTAAAACGTCTACAAAAAAACAACCAAGCTCAGAGAGCACCCAGGACCCCACAGTCTCCTCCTCTTCCTCTTCCTCCTCCTCCTCCTCCTCTCCACAAACTCCACTCCCTTCTAGCACTCATGTTGTTTCCAAGTTGGGTCATGAAACGTCTGCAAGAAAACGACCAGGCTCCGAGAGCATCATTTCAACCCTTACCTACAAGTCATCTTTTCTACTGATAATTTATATACCACCAAATGTCTCAAGTGCTGATTATCTGGGTTTCCTTTCTTCTCTTTTTCTCTTCATTCTCTTTTAGAAACTTACTTGCAACTTCCAAGTCTGGTCCCGTCCTTGGCTGGACAAGATGGAGTTGACAAAGATGAGCTGTAACTAATCTGGACAGCTGGGATGGACTCACGAGATGACACCCCCCAACACGGGCAAATGATCCTGAGTGTGTCCAGCGGCTGAAAAACCTCTGGTGTTACAAGCTTTTTTCGTCTGTCCTGTATGACCCTTCACGAATCATGAGTAAAATAGTTCACTTAAGCCCCAGTTCACAGTTTTTTTTCCCCTTCTTCCTCAGTTTCCCCTTCTTTTCTCTAGCTTTGTTTGCTGTAGTTTGCGTTATAGAGAAGACAGCTCCAAATGTTGGTGGGTCGGTTGTTAATTGGTCTTAATAAAGCTATCAGCATGATGTTTCCGGCTGGTGTCCCTTTCTTGTTCAAATCCCATTGAAGGGTATAGTAATAATAAATAAAGAAATGTAGCAGAATACATTATAGCAGTGGTGGCTGACCTTTTTGGGCTCCTGTGCCACAAATCGTGCGCGCACTTACACACGCGCATGCCAGCACCCAGAAGGCAATGTGCACTCCCCCATGCCCCCTACGCATGCACACAATCCCCACCCCACCCCTTATCTGCACTGTGCCTCACAGCTGATTTTTGGCCGGTTTGAGGCCTTTTTGGCCTCCCAGAGGCTTGAGGAAGGCTTCTGCAGGCCTTACAGGCCAAAAACTAGCCCTGTTTTGTCACTTCCTGTATTTCTGGAAAACAGGAAGTGACAAAACAGGGCTAGTTTTTGGCCTGCAAAGCCTGCAGAAGCCTTCCTCAAGCCTCTGGGAGGCCAAAAAGGCCTCAAACTGGCCAAAAATCAGCTGTGAGGCCCACGCATGAGGTAAGTTTGCCTTGCGTGCTGACACAAATGGCTCTGCATGTCGCCATCATGGCATTCTAGCATTAAGTAGAAAGTTACTCTATAGACATTTGGTCTCTTGAAAACTATATGTTATCCTGCTGTAAACATATTTCCGTATGCATTTACTCATTGTTGAACATATGCCTGCAATCAATTGCATCCTCCTATATCAAGTATATGGTCCTGTTATATAAATCCTTCATGAATCCTTCCAGAAATAATCCTTCCATAAATGCCACCTGTATTTCCCCCAGGAATTGGCATGTAACTATATCTCCAACTGTCAAGGCAATTTGCACACACACCTTTGACCTATGGTGTTAACAAAAGGCCAAAATGATCAATTAGGGAGACAATGGAGAAAAGATAATACTGCCAGAAAAGAATCTGTCTGTTGCAGGAAGATGTAAATCTTAGTTAGATTACATGACTAGAGTTTTACAGCTAGTTAGATTACATGACTAGAGATTTACAAAGTAATTAGAGAACTAAGAACAAAGGCTTCTGCGTGTATAAGAAGGACAGGACATCTTTCTGTATTTTGTAGATTTTTCCTCCCATGTCTCTTGTGATGTGCTAGGAATCTCTTAGCCAGAACCTTAACTTTGATCAAACATAAAGTCTGCTTTCTTTGATTTGCACGCCTCCATTTAAGTCTTTGTTTTGGTTCATTTTGGGCTTAAGCGTACTGCCAGACCTTGCACCATCTAACCATGTTCTGACATCATGTGTAAGGACCAGAGTCTTCCCCCCCCCCTTCAGACAATAAGAATGAACTTTCAAAAACTGGGTATTTCAACAGGAATTCTTTATTGAAGAGGAAGAAAGCAAGTCAACATTCAAAGCAGGGTCTGATATTGTTCTGACCCAACCCCTTTTCCAATAAAACAAACATGAACCAAAGGGAACAGAAACCTTTTAATGATTCTTACGAATCCCCAGTTAAAAGGCTGCTGCAAAATAATTAACTTTGATAAGCACAAGCCTCACCAAAGAATCCCAGATAAGAAATATCTGCCAAGAATCCCAGATAAGACTGCCAAGAATCCCAGATAAGAAATATTTCACAACACAAGAATCTTCAAATACCAACTTTAGATACTGTAATGTCCATGAGGCTGAGTTTCAAAACGTCTTTGCTTCCTACAAAGAACGTTTGCTTCACAGCTGGCTTTTATCTTCTTGAAGGAGGGGCAATTACCTTGCAGCCTTACTCCTGAGTTGCCCGTGCTGCTGCAGCTGCTCTTTCCTGCGAGCAGCCCTGCGCACACGCGCACTTGGCACAAGCTCCTCGGGAACCTCCTCATCGCTGCTGCCAGCCCCCACAATCTCTGAAGGCAGCAGCCCACTCCCTGATGGTCCTGGCCCCTCATCTGAGTCCTTACTCTCCTCAGCCGTCTGCACCTGCTGCACCACAACAGATATCCTTCCGGGTATGCAGCTCAGATAAAGGGAATTAGAACCCCTCCCTCTTAGTTCGATGTGGATTTCACCAATAGGCAGAAGCAAACATGTTATTTTCCCCTCACCTCTGAGAACGTAGCTAAGAAGAGATTCCCAGAAAGTTTCTTTCAGAATTGGAATTTATATGGCCCCTTCTCTTTTGCCATCGCTCCAAGAGGTGAGAAGTTTTCAGGCATCTGGGGTGCCAGGTAACAGTTGTCAATCATATAACAGTCTGGAATCTGCATTGTATATCAGACATTAATACAACTGAGTGAGCCAAGAAGTATTTTACAAGAAGCGTACTACACTCTTCTGTTCGCAACAGAATACCCTACACCACCAGACTTGAGTTTCTAGGCTTAGACAACCTTGAACTACGCCGGATAAGTCTGGACTTAAGCATAGTACATAAAATTATCTTATTACAATGTCTTACCAGTTAATGAATATTTCAGCTTTAACCACAACAATACAAGAGCACGCAACAGATATAAACTTAATGTAAACCACTCCAAACTTGATTGCAGGAAGTATGACTTCAGCAACAGAGTGGTCAATGCCTGGAATGCACTTCCTGACTCTGTTATCACATGCTCAAACCCCCACTCCTTTACCCTCAAACTAACCTCTGTTGACCTAACCCCATTCCTAAGAGGTCTGTAAAGGGCGTGCCTACCATCCCTCTCCTATTGTCCCCAATTATTCATACCTATTTCATGTACTTATACTCATGTTTATTCTTTTAAAAAAAATATTTATTCAATGTTTTAACATTTAAAAACAAATTTCCGCACTTTGCAACGTTACTATAGCAGTGTTTACATTGTAAATATCTTCTATTAACATGTTATACATCTCTGTATTTGATTCTTCATCATTCTAGGCATTTTATACATATATACATTTTTATTTACATTTATTTACACAAAAACCTTACTGTTTTATAGTTTTATAGTATTACATAGATCATTTGACGCCTTTGTGTCTTATTCTTACCCAATCGTACCAAACATCCCATATTTTATAATATTCTCCTTCTTCTTTATCCTTCAATAGTTTTGTTAATCTATCCACCTCTGTGCATTGATATATCATTAATAATTGTGGCTTACTCATGTTTATTCTTGTATCTATTATATTGTAAGCGTTTTGACAAATCAAATAAATAAAAAAACAGATTTAGTACAAGAGTTAGGATATTCAAGTTACCTCAAAAAGAATTACTTGTGTCAAACTTCCCTCCACTTCTTCCATTGAAGAATGGCAGATACGTGGATCTGACACAACGACACAATGGCTTGTCTAAGAAAACCTCTGGCTAAAAACACTTCACTTTGTCGGGGGTGGGAAATATGGGTCCGCCCTGGGCTTTTGCTTTGCCCCCCACCCAATATGGTCTTTTAAACTCAGGAATGTCTCAACTCTGAAGAAGAGAAGCCATCAGAGATTGCTGAGGTATCTTTGGTTGGAACTAAAGACTTAAAGACCTGGTTGTTTGACCAAATCGGGCTGTGATTACCTCACCTGGGCCATGGGATAATTTTAAGTATTTTAATTTGGTTTTATTGGGCTTAAATTGTTTAATTCTTTTTTAAATAATTATTGTATTGTGTGTTTTAATTGTGAGCCGAGTCTTCGGAGATGGGCGCATATAAGTCCAATAAATAAATAAATAAATAAATAAATAAATAAACTACAACAGCTGCCAGATGCTGGAGGAGAGAGGAAGGAAGGAGATACATTGAAAGGGAGGGAAAGAGGGAGGAAAGAAGGGAAGGAAGGAAGGAAGGAGAGATAGGTTGGAAGGGAGGCAGGAAGGAAAGGCTCAGTCTAACAGATCTGTGAGTCTTTTCGTGCTTGTGTGGTGAAGAAGGTTGGAGAATTAACTACTGCCACTTTGGCAATCTTATTTTTCAACCAGTAATTATTTTGGCCAACCACATCCTGGCTATAAAAAAGGGGATGGCAGAAAAGAGGCAGAATTCCGCCAGAAGTGGAATTCAGCCGGTTCTGACCAGTTCTGGAGAACCGGTAGCGGAAATTTTGAGTAGTTTGGAGAACCAGCAAATCCCACCTCTGACTGGACTGGCCCCCATCTATTCTCCGCCTCCCAAGTCCAAGCTGATCGGTGGGGCTTCACAGGAGAATGGAGCAGGAAAGCAGGTTAGTGGGGTGGGGACAGAATAAGATTTTGCAGTATCCTTCCCTTGCCACGCCCGCCAAGCCACACCCACAAACCACGCCCACAGAACTGGTAGTAAAATTTTTTGAATCCCACCACTGCTTCCCTCCCTCCCTTTCAACCTATCTCCTCTTCCTTCCTTCCCCTCCGCTTCCTTGCTTTCCCTCTCTCCCTCCCTCCCAATCTATCTCCCATTCCTCCCTTCCCTCCCTCCCTTTTTCAATATATCTCTCCTTCCTTCCTTCCTTCCTTCCTTCCTTCCTTCCTTCCTTCCTTCCTTCCTCCCTCCCTCCCTCCCTCCAATACCCCAGAAGGTATTCTGGTAATTATCCCTAACTGGCAAGACATATTCATTGGCCTAATGGTAAGCCAATCAGAGTAGACTATAGGAAAGAAACAGTATTAATTCTGTTAAAAATTGCTAATTGTAGTTACCAAAAAGAAAACGGTCAAACACATGCAACCACCACAGCTGAAGTTTCCAGAACTTTGGGAAATGACCAAATTGATGCATCATTCAGCATCTGGCAGCTGTTGCAGTTCCAACTAAAGATGCTTCAGGAGTCTCTGATGGCCTCTCTTCCCCCCAGGTGGGATGGTCAGGGGTTAAGAAAGACCCAATTGGGGGGTGCAAAGCCAAAGCCCAGGGCAGACCCCTATCCCACCCCCCTTGGACAAAGTAAAGTCTTTCTAGCCAGATGGTTTCTGGGACAAGCCATTGTGTCGTTGTGTTGTGGGGGTCAGAACCTGAAGGTTGGGTGGGATTTGGACAAGAAAAGGACACAAGCCGGAAACATCCTGCTGATAGCTTTATTAAGATGAATTAACTGCATTAGCAAAATATGGATTCTTCTCAAAGATGACAGTGATAGACAAGAGGAGAAGTGCAAGAAAAGGTCTCCCTGCAGGTCAAGGAACAATTTCAGGAACTCAGGAGATGTGAATTGGGGCTTAAGCAAACGGTCTCATTCTTGAGTTGTGTCAGAAGAAGCAAAGCTTGCTGTGAACACAGCTTGCACACCAGAGGTTGCTTGGCTGATGGACACACTCAGAATCCTCAGCCGGAGCAGAAAAGGTCCTTCGGAGTTCCGGGATCAGGTACAGTCTGTGAATGCCAACTGCATTTTGGACGGCGGAGAGCAGGGTATAATTCTAAAGTAGCAGTTTGGTTTCTGGAAGGGAATGAAAGAGACAAACCAAGTTGGAAGGGACCTTGGAGGTTGTCTAGTCCAACCCCTTTGTGATGACCCGGGGCGTGGCACGAAAGCCACACAGCCAGAAAACCAGTCCAACTTCCCTTTATTGTTCCAACTGTGCCCCCAAACCCTTCCCACAGTCACTGCCAGTCCTTGACCCCGGGTCTCCCATCCGCCTGCAGAAGCCTCTGGCGGCAAATAGTCCAGGAAACAAGCTTAGCTCCCCAGCAAGCAGGGCCAGCACCCACAACTTCTGGTGGCAAGCTGTTCCTCTGGTGAATTGTTCTCACTGTTAGAAAATTTCTCCTAAATTCCAGGTTGCTTCGCTCCTGGACTAGTTTCCTTCCATTGTTTCTTGTTCTGCCTGTGGTGCTTTGGAAAATAAGTTGGCCCCCTCCTCTTCGTGGCAGCCCCCCCAAATATTGGAAGACTGCTATCCTTTCCCTCCTGGTCCTTCTTGTCCTTAAACTAGACATATCCAATTCTTGCAACTGTTCTTTGTATGTTTTCTCCAGATCCCTAATCCTCTTCGTTGCTCTTCTCTGCCCTTTTTCTGGAGCCTCAATATCTTTTTTATATCGTGGCAACCAAAACTGGATTCAGGATTGCAAGCGTGGCCTTGTCAAGGCATTATAAAGCGGTACTCCTATTTCATGTGTTTCCATCTGTTCAGTGGTGGGATTCAAAAATTTTTACTACTGGTTCTGTGTCGGTGGCGTGGTGGGCGTGGCTTGGTGGGCGTGGCTTGATGGGCGTACCAGGGGAAGGATGCTGCAAAATCCACTAACCTGCTTTCCTGCTCCTTTCTCCTGTGCAGGGCAACCAAAGAAGACCCAGGCCATCAGCTGGGACTCGATGGGAGGGGGAGAATAGATGGGGATGGGGCCAGTCAGAGGCAGTATTGGCCGGTTCTCCAAACTACTCAGAATTTCCGCTACCGGTTCTCCAGAACTGGTCAGAACCTGCTGAATGCCACCTCTGCACCCCTTGCTTCTTGTCCTGCCTTCAGGTGCTTTGGGGAAAAGGTTGACCCCGTTTTCTTTGGGGCAGCCCCTCAAATAGCAAACACTGCTATCGTGCCACCCTTTGTGTTTTGAATTGAGACCATCCATGGAAATAATTAAAAGCTCCTTTGCAAAAGTGGCTGCTGAGCTTCTACAAGGCAGGTTTTATCCATTAAACCACAAATAGATAATCGGAACTTGGCATCTAATCTCACCTCTGGATTCTCTTGAAGTACCTTACATTTCTGGATTCTCTTATATTTCATCTTCCTACTCTTTTCACATCTTGTTTTCACGAAGTCCACCGTAAGACGGTATTCATCCCGACTATTTGCCTGCATTTAAAAATGAATACATGGCCTTTTAATTCACTCGGAAACATGTTCGGCTTCATCGGTGGTGCCCAGGAAAGCACTTCATGCCTTGAGAGCAGCAAGAACATCAGTTCAAGAGGAAAGATTTCCGTATCCGATTGGAACAGCAGAAATCATGTCGTTTGGGCCATGATATCAGTCCTTCCCTTTGAACCTCCAGCCCCCCAAACCCTTCCATTAAGAGCCCTGGTGGCACAGTGGTTAGAGTGCAGCATTGCAGACTAACTCTGCCAACTGCCAGGAGTTCGATTGTGACCAGCTCAAGGATGACTCAACCTTCCAAGGTCTGTAAAATGAGGACCCCGATTGTTGGGGGCAAGAGGCTGACTCTGTAAACCGCTTAGAGACACTGTGAAGTGGGATATAAGTCTAAGTCTTCCTTCCTTCCTTCCTTCCTTCCTTCCTTCCTTCCTTCCTTCCTTCCTTCCTTCCTTCCTCCCTCCCTCCCTCCCTCCCTCCTTCCTTCCTTCCTTCCTTCTGCATAGAGTGCAGTATTGCAGGCTTATTCTGCCCAATGCCAGCAGTTCGATCCTGAACTGCTCAAGGTTGACTCAACCTTCCGTCCTTCCGAGGTTGATAAAATGAGGATCCAGATCTAAGCATCTAACAAGATGCTGGCTTTGTAAACAGCTTAGAGAGGGCTGGGAAGCACCCTGAAGCGGTATCTAAGTCTAACTGCTCTTGGCTACTCCAGGGATCCAACGAAGCTGCCCACCTACCTGCCGCCCCCCAAGAAACCTGCCCACCTCCAGACACACACCTGCGACTGTGCCTTCAGAACACTCAGCACTTTGAAATAGTTGGCACTGTCCTCTCGGTCCTGGTTGTATTGCTCCACAACGAAGGCGAGGGCTTTTTTCACCCCCGGATCATTGGCAGGCAAATCAGAAAAATCCTCGGGGATCCCCAGGAGCAGCTGCGGGCAGAGCATCAGGAGGGCGCCGAAGAGGCCGCGAAAGGAGGAAAGAGGCAGGCGGGAGCGTCGCATGGGGCGGGCGAGACAGAGGGTCACTGGCAGCACAGAAGCAAAGCGAGCGCCACGTATCTGTCCTCGATGTGCAGGGAGCCGCAGGGGGTAGAGGCGCTCACCTGCGCAGAGGCCACGCCCATTCTCCAGAAGCCCCGCCTCCCATGACTGGACCATCTCCGCTGCCCAGGTGCTCGCCGCCTCCGCGCGCTTTGGATCCCCTTCTTCCCACTAGTTGAAGTCAGGGCTGAAGTCGGGCACAGTCAAGTTACTTGGTCGTGGTTTGCTACCAAAGATCAGCGCTCCTGCTAGTTGTGTATTTCCAGAGAAGCCAAGGGCGGCAGGAGTTGGGGGGGGGGTTGGACTAGATGACCTACAAGGTCCCTTCCAGCTCGTTTAATCTGTTCGCCTGGTTATCTGTTTCCTAAGCATAAGACAAGGCTACTTTTGACAAGTGGATAATGAGGATTTGGGGAGCCCCAGGATTGTCACCCCTCCAAGCCCTGGAGAGCAAGACCCCCCACAATGGAGAGTTTACAGCCAAGGGGCATCTTTCTGCACAGACGTGTGTGGGATACGGAGCTTGGGGGTGGGGAGAGAAATCTAAAGGAGAGGATCCGTGGACACACTTTAAGCAAGCGAGGGAAGGGTTTCAGGAAACAGTATTAATTCCTTTAAGAATTGCTAAATGTAGTTACCGAAAAGAAAACGGTCCAACACATGCAACCACCACAGCTAAAGTTTCCAGAAGTTTGGAAAAGGACCAAATTGCTTCACCACTCAGCATCTGGCTGCTGTTGCAGTTCCAACCAAGGATGCTTCAGGGGTCTCTGATGGCCTCTCTTCCCCCCAGGTGGGACAGTCAGGGGTTAAGAAAGCCCACATTTGGGGGGCGGGCAAAGCCAAAGCCCAGGGCAGACCCCTATTTCCCCCCTTGGACAAAATAAAGTCTTTCTAGCCAGATGGTTTCTGGGACAAGCCATTGTGTCTTTGTGCTGTGGGTGTCAAAACCTGTAGGTTGGGTGGGATTTGGACAAGAAAAGGACACAAGCCAGAAACATCATGTTTATAGTTTTATTAAGATGAATTAACTGAATTAGCAACATATGGATTCTTCTCAAAGATGACAGTGATAGACAAGAGGAGAAGTGCAAGAAAAGGTCTCCCTGCAGGTCAAGGAACAATTTCAGGAACTCAGGAGATGTGAATTGGGGCTTAAGCAAATGGTCTCATTCTTGAGTTGTGTCATAAGAAGCAAAGCTTGCTGTGAACCCAGCTTGCACACCAGAGGTTGCTCAGCTGCTGGACACACTCAGAATCCTTAGCCGGAGCAGAAAAGATCCTTCGGAGGTCCAGATCAGTGGCAGAAGGTGATTGCCGCATTCATTTCGAACTGAACATTGCCAGCTATAACTCCAAAGTAGCAGTCTGGTTGCTGGAAGGGAATGAAAGAGAAAAAACAGAGTTGGAAGGGATCTTGGAGGTCATCTAGTCCAACCCCTTTGTGATGACCCAGGGTGGCATGAAAGCCACACAGCCAGAGAACCAGTCCAACTTCTTTCTATTGTTCCAACTGTGCCCCCAAACCGTTCCCACAGTCACACCCAATTCCTGCAACCGTTCTTCGTACGTTTTCATCTCCAGCCCCCTAATCCTCTTTGTTGCTCTTCTCTGCCCTTTTTCTAGGGTCTCAATATCTTTTTTATATCGTGGCGACCAAAACTGGATTCAGTATTGGAAGGGTGGTCTTGTCAAGGCATTATAAAGCAGTACTTCTATTTCATGTGTTTCCATCCCTTGTTTCTTGTCCTGCCTTCAGGTGCTTTGGGGAAAAGGTTGACCCCCGTTTTCTTTGGGGCAGCCCCTCAAATAGCAAACACCGCTATCGTTTCTCCCCTCCTGTTTTGAATTGAGATCGTCCATGAAAATAATTAAAAGCTCCTTTGCAAAAGTGGCTGCTGAGCTCAGACACGGCTGGTTTTATCCATTAAACCACAAATAGATAATCGGAACTTGACATCTAATCTCACCTCTGGATTCCTTGGGAGTTGTTTGCATCTCTGGATCTTCTTATATTTCCTTATCTCACCCATCTTCTTTTTACATGTTGTTTTCACCAACTCCACCGACAAACGGTATTGGATTGGTCTAATCATCTGGGTGTAAAAATGAATACATGGCCTTTTAATTAATCAGGAAACATGTTTGGCTTCGTCAGTGGTGACCAGGAAAGCACTTTATGCCTTGAGAGCAGCAAGAACATCAGTTCAAGAGGAAAGATTTCCGTATCAGATACGAAATCATATCACTTTGATCCACGATAACAATCCTTCCCTTTCAACTTCCAGCCACTCCCCAAACCCTTCCATTAAGAGCCCTGGTGGCACAGTGGTTAGAGTGCATATTGCAGGCTAACTCTGCCAACTGCCAGGAGTTCGATACTGACCGGCTCAAGGGTGACTCAACCTTCCAAGGACGGTAAAATAAGAGCCCAGATTGTTGGGGCAAGAGGCTGACTCTGCAAAATGCTTAGAGACACTGTGAAGCGGGATATAAGTCTATGTGTCCTTCCTTCCTTCCTTCCTTCCTTCCTTCCTTCCTTCCTTCCTTCCTTCCTTCCTTCCTCCCTCCCTCCCTCCCTCCCTCCCTTCCTCTTAGAATGCAGTATTGCAGGCTTATTCTGCCCACTGCAAACAGTTCAATCCTGACCCGCATGAGGTTAACTCAACCTTCCATCCTTCTGAGGCTGATAAAATGAAGATGCAGATCTAAGTATCTAACAAGATGCTGACTTTGTGAACAGTTTAGAGAGGGCTGTGAAGCACCCTGAAGCAGTATATAAGTCTAACCGCTCTTGGCTACTCCAGGGATCCAACGAGGCTGCCCACCTACCTGCCGCCCCCCAAGAAACCTCCCCACCTCCAGAAACACACCTGCGCCTTGATGTCCTGAATACGCAACAGCTTGAAATAGTTGGCACTGTCTCTCTCTCCTGGTTGTATTGCTCCACGGCGAAGGCGAGGGCTTTCTGCACCTCCGGATCATTGACGGGCACGTCGTAAAGATCCACGGCGTTCACCATTAGCAGCTGCGGGAGAGCATCAGGAGGGCGCTGAAGAGGCCGAGAAGAGAGGGGAGAGGCATCCGGGGGCGTCCCATGAAGCGGGCGAGAGAGAGGGTCGCTGGCAGGCGCGGAAGCAGAGCGACCTCCACGTACCTGCCTTCGATGTGCAAGGAGCCGCAGGGGGCAGAGGCGCTCACCTGCGCGGAGGCCACGCCCATTCTCCCGAAGCGCCCCCCCTCGTGGCTGGATCACCTCCGCGGCCCAGGTGCTCGCCGCCTCCGCGCGCTTTGGGTCCCCTTCGGCCCAATTCTTCCCCCTAGTTGAGGTTAGGGCTGAAGTCGGGGTGGGGGCGGCGAGGGGGGATAGTTGAGTTGAGTTACTGCTGGTGGTCTGCTCCAAAACGCCAGCGCTCCTGCCAGTTGTGTATTTTCTCAGAAGCCAAGGCTACCTTTAGCCACGTGGACAATGAGGATGCGGGAAACCCGCCCACCTCCAGATTGTCGCCCCTTCCCCAAAACCATGGAGAGGAAACCCTCCCCCCCATGCTAATTACTAAACTTCTTCTCCTGCTAGTTTTCGAGAAGAGACTGGACTACCCTTCTGTCAGAAATGTTGTAGGGTCTCCTGCTTGGGGGGTGGGCTGGACTAGATGTCCAAAGTCCCTTCCAACGCTGTTAATATTAGCCTGGTTGTGTCTCTCCTAAGCATAAGCCAAGGCTACTTTTGACAAGTGGATAATGAGGATTTGGGGAGCCCCAGGATTCTCACCAGTCCAAGCCCTGAAGAGCAAGTCCCCCCCAATGGAGAGTTTGCAGCCTAGGGACATCTTTCTGCACAGATGTGTGTGGGATATGGAACTTGGGGGTGGAGAGAGAAATCTAAAGGAGAGGATCTGTGGACACACTTTAAGCAAGCGAGGGAAGAGTTTCAGGAAACAGTATTAATTCCGTTAAGAATTGCTAATTGTAGTTACCGAAAAGAAAACGGTCCAACACATGCAACCACCACAGCTAAAGTTTCCAGAAGTTTGGAAAAGGACCAAATTGCTTCACCATTCAGCATCTGGCTGCTGTTGCAGTTCCAACCAAGGATGCTTCAGGGGTCTCTGATGGCCTCTCTTCCCCCCAGGTGGGACAGTCAGGGGTTAAGAAAGACCATATTTGGGGGGGGGGGCAAAGCCAAAGCCCAGGCAGACCCCTATTTCCCCCCTTGGACAAAGTAAAGTCTTTCTAGCCAGATGGTTTCTGGGACAAGCCATTGTGTCGTTGTGCTGTGGGTGTCAAAACCTGAAGGTTGGGTGGGATTTGTTCAAGAAAAGGACACAAGCTGGAAACATTGTGCTGATAGCTTTATTAAGATTAATTAACTGAATTAGCAAAATATGGATTCTTCTCAAAGATGGCAATGATAGACAAGAGGAGAAGCGCAAGAAAAGGTCTCCCTGCAGGTCAAGGAACAATTTCAGGAACTCAGGAAATGTGAATTGGGGCTTAAGCAAACGGTCTCATTCTTGATTTGTGTCAGAAGAAGCAAAGCTTGCTGTGAACCCAGCTTGCACACCAGAGGTTGCTCGGCTGCTGGACACACGCAGAATCTTTAGCTTGAGAAGGAGATGTTCTTCGGAGGTCCAGATCACATACAGATTGCGATTTCCACCTTCATTTCAAACGTCAGGGAGTCTGGGAAAACTCCAAAGTGGCAGTTTTTGTCTGGAAAGGAATGAAAGAGGAAAACAGAATTGGAAGGGACCTTGGAGGTCATCTAGTCCAACCCCTCTGTGATCATCCGGGGCATGGCACAAAAGCTACACAGCCAGAGAACCAGTCCAACTTCCCTTTATCGTTCCAACTGTGCCCCCAAACCCTTCCCACAGTCACTGCCAGTCCTTGAGCCAGGCTCTCCCGTCTGCCTGAAGAAGCCTCTGGCTGCAAATAGTCCAGGGAGCAAGACTAGCCCCCTTCAACAATTAGGGCCAGCAGTCCAACAAGCCAGGTTAGGCACCCCCCCCCCCACATACACCCAGTAACCAGGGCCAGAGTTTCAGTGAAGCAGGGAACCCCCCAGAAAACCAATCACAGGCCATTTCACACCAGGCTCCCAGTTAGTTCTTGACAAATGCCCCTCCCACCAGCACCTCCTTATCTCTCAGTCCCCAGGTGTGCCTTGTGAAAGGGGGCGGGGCTGGATCTGCATTGGTCCCTCCTTCTCTCCTCCCTCCGTCTTCTTGGTGTTAACCCATAAAGCCCTCCACGGCATTGGTCCAGGATATTTGTGGGAGACCCTGCTGCCGATAACAGCTTCCCAGTGTCCCGTGCGCTCCCATCGACAGGGCCTTCTCCGGGTGCCGTTCACTTGGCAATGCCGGCTGGCAGTTCCCAGAGGGAGGGCCTTCTCGGTGGGTGTACCCACCCTATGGAACCAGCTATCCCTGGAGCTCCGGGTGGCCCCTGACCTCCACTCCTCCCACCGCGACCTAAAAACCTGGCTGTTCCAACTAGCCTACCCGGACTGATGGGGTTGGGGGAGGGTTTTAAATGTATTTTAATTCACTATATTTATGTGACCTTGGTTTAATCGTTTTTTAATATTTGTATATTTGTATCCAGAGTGTTTTTAGTTTGTAAGCCGCCCTGAGTCCTTCGGAGATAGTGGCTGTCTCTAAAATAAATAAATAAATAAATAAATAAATAAATAAATAAACAAACAAACAAACAAATGGTTGAGCCCCGTTTTCTTTGGGCAGCCCCTCAAATAGCAAACACCGCTATTGTGCCACCATTCCTGTTTTGAATTGAGACTGTCCATGAAAATAATTAAAAGTTCCTTTGCAAAACTGGCGGCTGAGCTCAGACAAGGCAGATTTTGTCCATTAAACCACAAATGGATGATCAGAACTTGGCATCTAATCTCACCTGCGGATTCCGTGGAAGTTGTTTGCATCTCTGGATCATCTTATATTTCATTATCTTACCAACCTCCTTTTTACACATTGTTTTCACCAACATCACTTTAAGATGGTATTGGATCGGTCTAATCATCTGGATGTAAAAATGAATACATGGCCTTTTAATTAATTAGAAAACATGTTCGGCTTCATTGGTGGTGACCAGGAAAGCACTTCATGCCTTGAGAGCAGCAAGAACATCAGTTCAAGAGGAAAGATTTCCGTATCAGATACGAAGAGCAGAAATCATGTCGTTTGGGCCACTATATCAGTCCTTCCCTTAGAACCTCCAGCCCCAAACCCTTCCATTAAGAGCCCTGGTGGCACAGCGGTTAGAGTGCAGCATTGCAGACTAACTCTGCCAACCGCCAGGAGTTCAATCCTGAACCAGTTCAAGGACAGTAAAACGAGGACCCAGATTATTAGGGGCGAGGCTGACTCTGTAAACCGCTTAGAGACACTGTGATGCGGGATATAAGTCTAAGTGTCCTTCCTTCCTTCCTTCCTTCCTTCCTTCCTTCCTTCCTTCCTTCCTTCCTTCCGCATAGAATGCAGTATTGCAGGCTTATTCTGCCCACTGCCAGCAGTTCGATCCTGAACCGCTCGAGGTCGACTCAACCTTCCGTCCTTCCGAGGCTGATAAAATGAGGATCCAGATCTAAGCATCTAACAAGATGCTGACTTTGTAAACAGTTTAGAGAGGGCTGGGAAGCACCCTGAAGCGGTATATAAGTCTAACTGCTCTTGGCTACTCCAGGGATCCAACACAGCTGCCCACCTACCTGCCGCCCCCCAAAAAACCTCCCCACTTCCAGACACACACCTGCACCTTGGCATCCTGAATGCGCAACACCTTGAAATAGTTGGCACTGCTCTCTCTCTCCTGGTTGTATTGCTCCACGGCAGAGGCGAGGGCTTTCTGCACCCCCCGATCATTGCAGGGCATGTCGTGAAGACGCACGGAGTTCACCGTTAGTAGCTGCGGGGAGAGTATCAGGAGGGCGCCGAAGAGGCCGAGGAGGGAGGGGAAAGACAGCCGGGAGGATCGCATGGGTCCGGCGAGAGAGAGGGTCACTGGCAGGCGCGGAAGGAAAGCGACCTCCACGTATCTGCATTCAATGTGCAAGGAGCCGCAGGGGGCAGAGGCGCTCACCTGCGTGGAGGCCACGCCCATTCTCCAGAAGCCCCAACCTCCATGGCTGGACCACCTCCGCTGCCCAGGTTATCGCCACTTCCGCACGCTGTGGGTCCCCTTCTGCCCAATTCTTTCCCCTAGTTGAAGTTAGGGATGAAACCGGTGTGGGGGCGGCGAGGGGGGATAGTTGAGTTGAGTTACTGCTGGCGGTCTGCTCCAAAACGCCAGCGCTCCTGCCAGTTGTGTATTTTCTCAGAATCCAAGGCTACCTTTAGCCACGTGGGCAATGAGGATGCGGGAAACCCGCCCACCTCCAGATTGTCGCCCCCTCCCCAAAGCCATGGAGAGGAAACCCTACCCCCCACTCTGGATTGTAAGGTCCCAGAAGTTTCCCCCAGCCACGGAGATGCCAAAGAGTGAAACTTGACAGGAGGCTTGCAAAAATAACAGCTTTTTTTATTCTTTGGCCAAAGCAAAAAGTCTGGGTGAATACTATGTCCAAAACATACAGACAAAATGCATGTAAGGAATAGCCACACCTTGCCAGAGTGACTCAGAGTATTACATACATTTTACGCTGATAGAAACAAAGTTTATCCAACCAGAGACAAAGGTTTGTTATTAATGTGGGCAATGTCTTGCCCATGCCCCCTCCTTCTTTATCTGTGGAGCGTTCTTTGTCCGTGCTCTGTCCATACTTTGTTATTTTACACAGTATCCCTTGTCCTTGTGTGTTCGTGCTCCTGGGCAGCCCCACCTTAGCTATGGAGCAGGATGTTCATGGGAATTGTCTCCAAGGATGTGTCGAGCTCTGAAGCAAATTGCAGAGGTGAGAAACCAGGTAGAAAGGGATACAATTATCTTACAGAATGAATTCCTAACAAATGATTTCCATCGTTAGCAAAATATTACAAGCAACTTCTTTAACAGATGCAAAGAGCAAAGTTTACATTGATTCATGTCAAAATGTCCTTTCAGGATGTTACTAAGCTCCTGCTAGTTTTCAAGAAGCTTTCAAGAAGAGACTGGACTGCCCTTCTGTCAGAAATAGTATAGGGTCCCCTGCTTGGACTAGATGACCTACAAGGTCCCTTCCACCTCTATTAATCTGTTAGCCTGGTTGTGTCTTTCCTAAGCATAAGCCAAGGCTACTATTGCTACGTGGATAGTGAGGATTTCCGCAGCCCCAGGATTGTCGCCCCCCAAAACCCTGGACAGCAAGTTCCCCACCCTGCATGGAGAGTTTACGGCCAAGGGGCATCTTTCTGAATAGAATGTGCATGGGATATGGAGCTTGGGGGTGGGGAAGTGGACACACTAAGCAAGCGAGGGAGTTACAAGAAACACTATTAAGAATTGCTAATTGGAGTCACCGAAAAGAAAATGGTCAAACACATGCAACCACCACAGCTAAAGTTTCCAGAAGTTTGGAAAAGAACCAAATTGCTTCACCATTCAGCGTCTGGCAGCTGTTGCAGTTCCAACCAAGGATGCTTCAGGAGTCTCTGATGGCCTCTCTTCCACCCAGGTGGGACGGTCAGGGGTTTGACATAGGGGGTCAAAGCAAAAGCCCAGGGCAGACCTCTATCCCATCCCCCCTTGGACGAAGCAAAGTCTTTCTAGCCAGATGGTTTCTGGGACGAGCCATTGTGTCGTTGTGCTGTGGGTGTCAAAACCTGAAGGTTGGGTGGGATTTGTTCAAGAAAAGGACACAAGCCGGAAACATCCTGCTGATAGCTTTATTAAGATGAATTAACTGCATTAGCAAAATATGGATTCTTCTCAAAGATGACAATGGTTGAAAAGAGGAGAAGTGCAAGAAAAGGTCTCCCTGCAGGTCAAAGAACAATTTCAGGAACTCAGGAGATGTGAATTGGGGCTTAAGCAAATGGTCTCATTCTTGAGTTGTGTCAGAAGAAGTAAAGCTTGCTGTGATCTCAGCTTGCACACCAGAGGTTGCTTGGCTGCTGGACACACTCAGAATCCTTAGCCGGAGTACAGGCATCATCAGCCTGCATTTTCCAAAGCCGCAGGTACATTCTTGAGCCTCCGGGGCAAAAAAGGAGGCCGCTGTTCAAGCGGTCACCCAAGGAACTGCCCCTGCCCATCAGGAAGCAGCAAGAGGTCGAGGAGCCTATTTTCAGGCTCCTATTTGAAGCAGGGAACCTCCTGGCCTGCGGCGGCCATTTTGGAGCACATTGTGGGTGGCGGCGGCCATTTTGATCGGCAGGAGGTTCGGCCTACTTCTGCAGCTATTTCAGCACCAGGACCAGCGTTAGGCCATCGGCTTCTGCAAGCTGCTGGTCCAGAAGCCTACGAAGGGTAGGTGCTGAATAATTTGTTTGTCCCAGTGGTCCCTCCCTATGATGTAGACCAGGGCCTTCAGGCTGGGCCTGGTCTATAATTAGAAGCCCTATTAGGCCCCAATGGGTGTAATGCTCCCTCAGGCAAGCCTTACCTGGACTGACTCTGCCCTTCTCCAATTTCCCCCAAGACCAACGGAGCGGATGGGGGCAGGACGCCCTGATTCAAGGAAGAGACCCTGCAGCACTCCAGACAATTGGCTGCACTGTCTCTTCTTGAAAACCTCCAGTGATGGAGCACCCACAACTTCTAGTGGCAAGCTGTTCCACTGGTTAATTTTTCTCACTGTTAGGAAGTTTCTCCTTAGTTCTAGGTTGCTTCTCTCCTTGATTTGTCTCCATCCCTTGTTTCTTGTTCTGCCCTCTGGTGCTTTGGAAAATAAGTTGAGCGCGCCTCTTCTCTGTGGTAGCCCCTCAGATATTAAAGACTGCTATCCTGTCCCTCCTAGCCCACCTACCTGCCGCCCCCCAAGAAACCTCCCCACCTCCAGACACACACCTGCCGCACGGCCTTCAGAACACGCAACAGCTTGAAATAGTTGGCACTGTCCTCTCTCTCCTGGTTGTATTGCTCCACGGCGGAGGTCAGGGTTTTCTGCACATACGGTTGATTGACGAGCGCGTCGTAAAAATCTTTGGCGTTCATCGTTAGCAACTGCGGAGGGAGCCTCAGGAGGGCGCCGAAGAGGCCGAGGAGGGAGGGGAGAGGCGAGGCAGCCGGGAGCGTCCCATGGTGCGGGCGAGAGAGAGGGTCGCTGGCAGGCGCGGAAGCAGAGCGACCTCCACGTATCTGCCTTCGATGTGCAAGGAGCCGCAGGGGGCAACGACGACGCTCACCTGCGCAGAGGCCACGCCCATTCTCCAGAAGCGCTGCCCCCCATGGCTGGACCGTCTCCGCTGCCCAGGTGCTCGCCGCTTCCGCGCGCTTTGGGGTCCCCTTCGGCCCAATTCTTCCCCTTAGTTGCCGTTAGGGATGAAGCCGGGGGGGGGGGGAGTGGCGGAGGGGGTAGTTGGGTTGAGTTACTAGTCGCGGTTTGGTACAAAACGTCAGCACTCCTAGTTGTGAAAATATCTACAGGCCCCTCACATCCCGGATATAAACTATTTCAACTCCTACCCTCAAAACAACGCTTTAGGGCTCTGCACACTAGAACAACGAGACACAAGGACAGTTTTTTCTCTGCTAAATAACTAATTCCCTCAACACTGTCCAACTATTTACAAAGTCTGCACTACTATTACTATTAATGTTCTCATCACTCCTTATCACCGCCCACTTGTGACTGTATGACTGCAACTTTGTTGCTTGTATCCTTACAATTTATATTGACTGCTTCCTAGTATGATTTGATTGCTTATTGTACCCTATGACTGTCGTTAAGTGT
This sequence comes from Naja naja, assembly GCA_009733165.1. Classification (NCBI taxonomy): domain Eukaryota; kingdom Metazoa; phylum Chordata; class Lepidosauria; order Squamata; family Elapidae; genus Naja; species Naja naja. Next base: position 6,701,913 of record CM019166.1, read on the forward strand.
TGTACCTGATGATTCTTGACTCCTGACAAATGTCTTTTTTCTTTTATGTGTATTGAGAGCATTTGCACCAAGACAAATTCCTTGTGTGTCCAATCACACTTGGCCAATAAAGAATTCTATTCTAATTCTAATTCTAATTCTAATTCTATTCTATTCCTTCCCCCTGTTCAGCAATATCCTTATATCTTTGTATCTTTACGATTTTTATTGACTGTTTCCTAATATGATTTATTTATTTAGACTTAGACTTGATGGTTATTGTACCCTAAGACTATTATTAAGTGTTGTACCTGATGATTCTTGACTCTGGACGGAAGTATCTTTTCTTTTTATGTACAGTGAGAGCATTTGCATCAAGACAAATTCCTTGTGTGTCCAGTCACACTTGGCCAATAAAGAATTCTATTCTAATTCTAATTCTAATTCTAATTCTAATTCTAATTCTATTCCTTCCCCCTATTCAGCAATATCCTTATATCCTTGTATCCTTATGATTTTTATTGACTGTTTCCTAATATGATTTGATGGTTATTGTACCCTAAGACTATTATTAAGTGTTGTACCTGATGATTCTTCTTATCAAAGATGACAATGATAGAAAAGAGGAGAAGTGCAAGAAAAGATCTCCCTGCAGGTCAAGGAACAATTTCAGAAACTCAGGGGATGTGAATTTGGGCTTAAGCAAACGGTCTCATTCTTGAGTTGTGTCAGAAGAAGTGTGCTGTCCAGCCAGTTTAGAGTTAATAGGATTTGGGATAGGTAGTTAGGAATTGAGAGCTGTCCCCTTAAGGAAATGCATCATGGTAAATGTAGTTAAGATATCCTGGCAATGTAGTCCATGTCATCTCACATCTGTAATCCTGATTGGTCACTAAATTGACCCTTGTTGGGTTGCGGGAGGCTTCCTCACTCTAGCCTGAATCTTATACCATGCAGTCGCTACAATCATCATCACAATCATCATCATAGGGATGAGAGTTTAATATCTTTCTACACCACAATTCAGAAATGCAAAGAAGAACCTCAGACATTAAGAAGAACCTCGTCATAACTGTGAGTTGAGAGGATGCCTGATGAACCAATAAAAAAGACTTTGTATAGATGCTTTGTGGAGTTGCTCTGTCTGCTTTATACCCACCCAGAGCATAATAAGCAGAACAAGAAGCAAAGCTTGCTGTGAAACCAGCTTGCACACCAGAGGTTGCTTAGTTGTGGACACACTCAGAATCCTTAGCCTGAGCAGAAAAGATCCTTCGGAGGTCCAGATCAGCCACAGGATTTCTGTATCACTATCATTTCGCCCGACTGGGGGTCTGGCAAAACTATAAAGTTGCAGATTTTTTTCTGGAAAGGAATGAAAGAAAAAAAACAGAGTTGGAAGGAATCTTGGAGGCCATCTAGTCCCACCCAGGCTGTGGCACGAAAGCCACACAGCCAGAAATCCAGTCCACCTTCCCTTTATTGTTCCAACTCTGCCCCCAAACCGTTCCCACAGTCACTGACAGTCCTTGACCCCGGGTCTCCCATCCGCCTGCAGAAGCCTCTGGCTGCAAATAGTCCAGGGAGCAAGACCAGCCCCCCAGCAAACAGGGCCAGCAGTCCAAGAAGCCAGGTTAGGCCCGTCCACCAGCAAACATGGCCAGAGTTTCAGTGAAGCAGGCAGCCCCCCCCAGAAAACCGATCACAGCAAACTCCTGGCTTTGGCAATTTCCCACCAGGCTCCCAGTTAGTTCTTGACAAATGCCCCTCCCAGCAGCACCTCCTTATCTCTCAGTCCCCAGTTGTGAAAGGGGGCGGGGCTGGATCTGCATTGGTCCCTCCTTCTCTCCTCCTTCTGTCTTCTGGGATCAGGAGCGGGTGAGTCTTGCTGGTCTCCTGAATTTCCCTCCCTCAGGCAAGCCTTAGCTGGACTGACCCTTCCCTTCCCAGTTCCCCCAAGGCCAGAGTTGATGGGGGCAGGAGACCCTGGTTCCAGGAAGAGACCCTGTAGCACTCCAGACACCTGGCTGCACAATCTCCTCTTGAAAACCTCCAGTGATGGAGCAGCACAACTTCTGGTGACTGGTTAATTGTTCTCACTATTAGGAAAGTTCTCCCTAATTCCAGGTTGCTTCTCTCCTTGATCTGTTTCCATCCCTCATTTCTTCTTCTGCCTTCAGGTGCTTTGGAAAATAAGTTGACCCCCTCCTCTTTTTAACAGTCCCTCAAATATTGGAAAACTGCTATCCTGTCTCTCCTGGTCCTTCTTGTCCTTAAACTGGACATACCCAATTCCTGCAACTGTTCTTTGTAAGTTTTTGTCTCCAGCTCCCCAATTCTCTTCGTTGCTCTTCTCTGCCCTTTTTCTAGAGCCTCAATATCTTTTTTGTATCGTGGCAACCAAAAGTGGATTCAGTATTGCAAGGGTGGTCTTGTGAAGGCATTATAAGGCTTTACTACTATTTCATGTGTTTCCATCCCTTGTTTCTTCTCCTGCCTTCAGGTGTTTTGGATAATAGGTTGACCCCCATTTTCTTTGGGACAGCCCCTCAAATAGCAAACACCGCTGTCGTGCCACCCTTTGTGTTTTGAATTGAGACCGTCCATGAAAATAATTAAAAGCTCCTTTGCAAAAGTGGCTGCTGAGCTTCTACAAGGCAGGTTTTATCCATTAAACCAGAAATAGATAATTGGAATTTGGCATCTAATCTCACCTCCGGATTCCCTGGAAGTTCCTTACATTCTTGGATCTTCTTATATTTCCTTATCTCACCCATCTTCTTTTTACATGTTGTTTTCACCAACTCCACCAACATATGGTATTGGATCAGTGCAATCCCCTGCATTTAAAAATGAATACGTGGCCTTTTAATTAGTTAGGAAACATGTTCAGCTTCATCGGTGGTGCCCAGGAAAGCACTTCATGCCTTGAGAGCAGGAAGAACATCAGTTCAAGAGGAAAGATTTCCGTATCAGATACGAAGAGCAGAAATCATGTCGTTTGGGCCACGATATCAGTCCTTCCCTTAGAATCCCCCCTAAGCTCGCTCCAGCCCCCTCCCCCACAAACCCTTCCACTAAGAGCCCTAGTGGCACAGTGGTTAGAGTGCAGCATTGCAGACTGTTCAATGCTGACCGGCTCAAGGGCAACTCAGCCTTCCAAGGTCAGTAAAACGAGGACCCAGATTGTTGGGGGCAAGAGGCTGACTCTGCAAACTGCTTAGAGACACTGTGAAGTGGGATATAAGTCTAAGTGTCCCTTCCTTCCTTCCTTCCTTCCTTCCTTCCTTCCTTCCTTCCTTCCTTCCTTCCTTCCTTCCTTCCACATAGAATGCAGTATTGCAGGCTAATTCTGCCCACTGCCAGCAGTTCAATTCTGACCCGCTTGAGGTTGACTCAACCTTCAGTCCTTCTGAGGTTGATAAAATGAGGATCTAGATCTAAGCATCTAACAAGATGCTGACTTTGTAAACAGTTTAGAGAGGGCTGGGAAGCACCCTGAAGCAGGGTGCTTGAAGTCTAACCGCTCTTGGCTACTCCAGGGATCCAACGAGGCTGCCCACCTACCTGCCGCCCCCCAAGAAACCTCCCCACCTCCAGACACACACCCGCGCCTTGATGTCCAGAATACGCAACAGCTTGAAATAGTTGGCACTGTCCTCTCTGTCCTGGTTGTATTGATCCACGGCGGAGATCACGGCTTTCTGCATCTCTGGACCATTGACGGCCACGTCGAAAAGATCCACGGCGTTCACCATCAGCAGCTGCGGGGAGAGCATCAGGAGGGCGCCGAGGAGGCTGAGGAGGGAGGGGAGAGGCAGCCGGGAGCATCCCATGAAGCAGGCAAGAGAGAGGGTCACTGGCAGGTGGAGAAGCAGAGTGACCTCCACGTATCTGCCTTCGATGTGCAAGGAGGCGCAGGGGGCAGAGGTGCTCACCTGCGTGGAGGCCACGCCCATTCTCCAGAAGCCCCACCCCTGTGGCTGGACCACCCCGCTGCCCAGGTGATCGCCGCTTCAGCGCCGCTTTGGGGTCCCCTTTGGCCCAATTCTTCCCTCTAGTTGAGGTTAGGGATGAAGTCGGGGTGGGGGTGGCGAGGAGGGATAGTTGAGTTGAGTTACTGCTGGTGGTCTGCTGCAAAACGCCAGCGCTCCTGTCTGTTGTGTATTTTCTCAGAATCCAAGGCTACCTTTAGCCACGTGGACAATGAGGATGCGGGAAACCCACCCACCCCCAGATTGTCGCCCGCTCCCCAAAGCCAGGGAGAGGAAACCCTTCCCCCCATGGTAATTACTAAGCTCCTGCTCCTGCCACTTTTCAAGAAGAGAAAAGACTGGACTGCCCTTTGTCAGAAATGTTGTAGGGTCTCCTGCTTAGGCGGGGGTGTGTGTGTGTGTGTGTGTGTGCAGGTTGCAGTAGATGACCTATAAGGTCCCTTAATCTGTTGTCTGTTTCCTAAGCATAAGCCAAGGCTACTTTTGACAAGTGGATAATGAGGATTTGGGGAGCCCCAGGATTGTCACCAGTCCAAGCCCTGAAGAGCAAGTCCTCCCCCCCCAATGAAGAGTTTACAGCCGAGGGGCATCTTTCTGCACAGATGTGTGTGGGATATGGAGCTTTGGGGTGGGGAGAGAAATCTAAAGGAGAGGATCCGTGGACACACTTTAAGCAAGCGAGGGAAGAGTTTCAGGAAACAGTATTAATTCCGTTAAGAATTGCTAATTGTAGTTACCGAAAAGAAAACGGTCCAACACATGCAACCACCACAGCTAAAGTTTCCAGAAGTTTGGAAAAGGACCAAATTGCTTCACCATTCAGCATCTGGCTGCTGTTGCAGTTCCAACCAAGGATGCTTCAGGGGTCTCTGATGGCCTCTCTTCCCCCCAGGTGGGATGGTCAGGGGTTAAGAAAGACCACATTTGGGGGGGTGGGCAAAGCCAAAGCCCAGGACAGACCCCTATTTCCCCCCTTGGACAAAGCAAAGTCTTTCTAGCCAGATGGTTTCTGGGACAAGCCATTGTGTCGTTGTGCTGTGGGTGTCGAAACCTGAAGGTTGGGTGGGATTTGGACAAGAAAAGGAGACAAGCCAGAAACATCATGTTGATAGTTTTATTAAGATGAATTAACTGAATTAGCAAAATATGGATTCTTCTCAAAGATGACAGTGATAGACAAGAGGAGAAGTGCAAGAAAAGGTCTCCCTGCAGGTCAAGGAACAATTTCAGGAACTCAGGAGATGTGAATTGGGGCTTAAGCAAACCGTCTCATTCTTGAGTTGTGTCAGAAGAAGCAAAGCTTGCTGTGAACCCAGCTTGCACACCAGAGGTTGCTCGGCTGCTGGACACACTCAGAATCCTTAGGCGGAGCAGAAGAGGGTCTTCGGAGGTCCAGATCAGACACAGACTGAGATTTCCACGTTCATTTCGATCGGCAAAGGGTGTGGCACAACTGTAAAGTGGCAGTTTGGTCTCTGGAAGGGAATGAAAGAGAAAAACAGAGTTGGAAGGAATCTTGGAGGCCATCTAGTCCCACCCAGGCTGTGGCACGAAAGCCACACAGCCAGAGAACCAGTCCACCTTCCCTTTATTGTTCCAACTCTGCCCCCACACCGTTCCCACAGTTACTGCCAGTCCTTGACCCCGGGTCTCCCATCCGCCTGCAGAAGCCTCTGGCTGCAAATAGTCCAGGGAGCAAGACCAGCCCCCCAGCAAACAGGGCCAGCAGTCCAAGAAGCCAGGTTAGGCCCGTCCACCAGCAAACATGGCCAGAGTTTCTGTGAAGCAGGCAGCCCCCCCCCCCGAAAACCGATCACAGCAAACTCCTGGCTTTGGCAATTTCACACCAGGCTCCCAGTTAGTTCTTGACAAATGCCCCTCCCAGCAGCACCTCCTTATCTCTCAGTCCCCAGTTGTGAAAGGGGGCGGGGCTGGATCTGCATTGGTCCCTCCTTCTCTCCTCCCTCCGTCTTCTGGGATCAGGAGTGGATGAGTCTTGCTGGTCTCCTGAATTTCCCTCCCTCAGGCAAGCCTTAGCTGGACTGACCCTTCCCTTCCCCAGTTCCCCCCAAGGCCAACGGAGTTGATGGGGGCAGGAGGCCCTGGTTCCAGGAAGAGACCCTGTAGCACTCCAGACACCTGGCTGCACAATCTCCTCTTGAAAACCTCCAGTGATGGAGCAGCACAACTTCTGGTGACTGGTTAATTGTTCTCACTATTAGGAAAGTTCTCCCTAATTCCAGGTTGCTTCACTCCTTGATCTGTTTCCATCCCTCGTTTCTTCTTCTGCCTTCAGGTGCTTTGGAAAATAAGTTGAACCCCTCCTCTTCGTGGCAGTCCCCAAATAATGGAAGACTGCTATCCTGTCTTTGTGGCAGCCCCTCAAATAGCAAACTATCGCTATCGTGTCTCCCCTCCTGTTTTGAATAGAGATCGTCCATGAAAATAATGGGAAGCTCCTGTGCAAAAGTGGCTGCTGAGCTCAGACAAGGCTGGTTTTATCCATTAAACCACAAATAGATGATCAGAACTTGACATCTAATCTCACCTTGTGATTCCCTTGAAGTACCTTACATTTCTGGATCTTCTTATATTGTTTTATCTTACCAATCTCCTTTTTACACGTTGTTTTCACCAACTCCACTGTAAGATGGTATTCGACTCGACTACCCACCTGGATTGAAAAATGAATACATGGCCTTTCAATTAATTTGGAAACAGGTTCGGCTTCATCGGTGGTGCCCAGGAAAGCACTTCATGCCTTGAGAGCAGCAAGAACATCAGTTCAAGAGGAAAGATTTCCGTATCAGATACGAAGAGCAGAAATCATGTCGTTTGGGCCACAATAACAGTCCTTCCCTTAGAATCCCCCCTAAGCTCCCTCCAGCCCCCTCCCCCACAAACCCTTCCATTAAGAGCCCAGTTGGCACAGTGGTTAGAGTGCAGCATTGCAGACTAACTCTGCCAACCGCCAGGAGTTCGATCCTGTCCGGCTCAAGGGTGACTCAACCTACGAAGGTCAGTAAAATGAGGACCCAGATTGTTGGGGGCAATAGGCTGACTTTGTAAACCGCTTAGAGACACTGTGAAGCGAGATATAAGTCTAAGTGTCCTTCCTTCCTTCCTTCCTTCCTTCCTTCCTTCCTTCCTTCCTTCCTTCCTTTCTTCCTCCCTCCCTCCCTCCCTCCCTCCCTTCCTTCCAGCCCTCCATCCTTCCTGTTAGAATGCAGTATTGCAGGCTAATTCTGCCCACTGCCAGCAGTTTGATCCTTACTGGCTTGAGGTTGACTCAACCTTCCGTCCTTCCAAGGTTGATAAAATGAGGATCCAGATCTAAGCATCTAAGCAGATGCTGACTTTGTAAACAGCTTAGAGAGGCCTGTGAAGCACCCTGAAGTGGTATCTAACCGCTCTTGGCTACTCCAGGGACCCAACGAGGCTGCCCAGCTACCTCCCCCCCCCCCAAATAAACCTCCCCATCTCCAGACACACACCTTCCATTGCGTCTTCAGAATCTGCATCACCTTGAAATAGTTGGCGCTCTCCTCATTGTCAAGGTTGTATCGCTCCACAGCGAAGGCCAGGGCTTTCTGCACATATGGATGATTGATGGGTGCGTCGTATAGATCTTGGGCGTTCACCCTTAGCAGCTGTGGGGAGAGCATCAGGAGGGCGCTGAAGAGGCTGAGGAGGGAGCGGAGAGGCAGCCAGGAGCGTCCCATGGGGCTGGCGAGAGAGAGAGAGAGAGAGGGTCGCTGGCAGGTGTGGAAGCAGAGCGACCTCCACGTATCTGCCTTCGATGTGCAAGGAGCATCAGGTGGCAGCGGTGCTCATCTGTGCAGAGGCCACGCCCATTCTCCAGAAGCCCCACTCCCCATGGCTGGACCACCTCCGCTGCCCAGGTGCTTGCCGCCTGCACGCGCTTTTGGTCCCCTTCTACCCAATTCTTCCCCCTAGTTGAGTTTAGGGATAAAATCAGGGGAGAGACGGACAGTTGAGTTACTGCTAGCGGTCTGCTCCAAAACGCCAGCGCTCCTGCCAGTTGTGTATTTCCTGAGCAGCCAAGGCTACCTTTAGCCACGTGGGCAATGAGGATGCGGGAAACCCGCCCACCCCCAGATTGTCGCCCCCTCCCCAAAACCATGGAGAGGAAACCCTCTCCCCCATGGACGTTACTAAGGCCCTGTTCCTGCTAGTTTTCAAGAAGCTTTCTAGAAGAGACTGGACTGCCCATCTGTCAGAAATGGTGTAGGATCTCCTGCTTGGCTGGGGGGTTGGACTAGATGACCTACAAGGTCCCTTCCAACTCTGCTAATCTGTTAACCTGGTTGTGTCTTTCCTAAGCCTAAGCCAAGGCTACTATTGATAGGTGGATAGTGAGGATTTCCAAAGCCCCAGGATTGTCGTTCCCCCCCCCCTCAAAGCCCTGGAGAACAAGCTTTCTGCACCCCCGGCTGATTGTTGGGCGCGTCGTAAAGATCTTCGGCGTTCACAGCAACTCCGGGGAAAGTATCAGGAGGGTGCCGAGGAGGGTGGGGAGAGGCAGCCAGGAGTGCCCCATGGGGCTGGCGAGAGAGAAGGTCGCTGGCAGGTATGGAAGGAGAGCGACGTCCACTTATCTACCTTCGGATCCGTGGACACAGTTTAAGCAAGCGAGGGCGGAGTTACAAAAAACAGTCGTAATTCTGTTAAAAATTGCTAATTGTAGTTACTGAAAAGAAAACGGTCAACCACATGCGACCACCACAGCTAAAGTTTCCAGAAGTTTGGAAAAGGACCAAATGGCTTCACCATTCAGCATCTGGCAGCTGTTGCAGTTCCAACCAAGGATGCTTCAGGGGTCTCTGATGGCCTCTCTTCCTGCCAGGTGGGACAGACCACATTGGGGGGGGGAGCAAAGCCAAAGCCCAGGGCAAACCACTATTCCCGCCCCTCTTGGACAAAGCAAAGTCTTTCTGGATGGATGGTTTCTGGGACAAGCCATTGTGTCCTTGTGCTGTGGGTGTCAAAACCTGAAGATTGAGGTCAAGAATGGATATGATCTGGATGTCAACGGAACTAATTTCCAAGAGCCTTTTAATTAATTAGGAAACATGTTCAGCTTCATCAGTGGTGACCAGGAAAGCACTTTATGCCTTGAGAGCAGCAAGAACATCAGTTCAAGAGGAAAGATTTCCGTATCAGATACGAACAGTAGAAATCACGTGGTTTTGATCCACGATAACAGTCCTTCCCTTCCCCACTAAGCTGCCTCCGCCCCCCCCCCCAAACCCTTCCATTAAGAACCATGGTGACACAGTGGTTAGAGTGCAGCATTGCACGCTAACTCTGCCCACTGCCAGGAGTGCGACCTTGACCCGCTCAATGGTTGACTCAACCTTCCATCCTTCCAAGGTTGATAAAATGAGGACCCAGATCTAAGCATCTAAGAAGATGCTGACTTTGTAAACAGCTTAGAGAGGGCTGGAAAGGCACTGTGAAGTGGGATATAAGTCTAACCTATGCTATGGTTTCCAGAACATTGTTGACTGCTTTGGCATCTCTAAGGGCCCAATGAGGCTGCCCAACTTCATGCCCCCCACAAGAAACCTCCAGACACACACCTTCCACTGCGTCTTCAGAGCACGGAACACCTTGAAATAGTTGGCACTGTCCTCTCCATCCTGGTTGTATTGCTCCACGGCGGAGACCATGGCTTTCCGCACCTCCGGATCATTGATGGGCATGTTGTAAAGATCCACGGGGATCCATAGGAGCAGGTGCGGGGAGAGCATCAGGAGGGCGCCAAAGAGGCCGAGGAGGGAGGGGAGAGGCAGCCGGGAGCGTCCCATGAAGCGGGTGAGAGAGAGGGTCGCTGGCAGGCGCAGAAGCAGAGCGACCTCCTTGTATCTGGCTTTGATGTGCAAGGACCTGCAGGGGGCAGAGGTGCTCACCTGCACAGAGGCCACGCCCATTCTCCAGAAGCCCCACTCCCATGGCTGGACCGTCTCGGTTGCCCAGGTGCTCCCTGCCTCCGCATGCTTTGGGTTCCCCTCTGGCCCAATTTTTCAGCCTAGTTGAGGTTAGGGATGAAGTCGGGCTGTGGGGGGAGACAGTTGAGTTACTAGTTTGGTACAAAATGTCTGTGCTGCTGCTAGTTGTGTATTTCCTGAGCAGAAGTCAAAGGTGTGTGTGGGGGGGTTGGACTAGATGACCTACAAGGTCCCTTCCAGCTCTGTTAATCTGTTAGCCTGGTGGTCTGTTTCCTAAGCATAAGCCAAGGCTACTTTTTGCAATGTGGATGGTGAGGATGTGGGAGGCCCCCCAAACAAAGATTGTTGCCCCATCCCCAAAGCCATGGAGAGGAAGCCCTCCCCCCTCTATGAACCTTACTCTCCAGTTTTCAAGAGAGAGTGGACTGCCTATCTGTCAGAAATTGTGTAGGGTCTCTTGCTTGGGCAGGGGTGGGGTGGGGTAGATGGACTAGATCAGTGGTTCTTGACCTTTTTGAAAGAATCACCCCCTTGAGCCATTGAGGAAGTTGTCATCGCCCCCCTCCCCCAACATAACGGCCCCCCTGCCACCTCATAGCGTCCCCAAGGGGCCAGCATAGGGGCGCTAAGAGGCGGCAGGGGACGTTCGAGGCGCCAGCCCTGCAGGTTCACTCACTGACTGTAGTGATGCTCTGGAGCCGGCGCCTCCAATGTGGAAGCGGTGGCCCATTCTGTGCCACCACGGCCGCATTCGACGCGCCACCCCCCTGCCACCTCTTAGCATCCCCAAGGCCAAGGGGCCAGCAGAGGGGTGCTAAGAGGTGGCAGGGGCCGAGCACCGGCCCGGCCCTGCAGTTTCACCCATTTTGGCGCCGGCTCCAGAGCAGTGCTACAGTCAATGGGTGAGCCTGCAGGGCCGGCGCCTTGAGTGCCCCCCTGCTGCCTCTTAGTAGCCCCAAGGGGGCCAGCAGAGGGGCACTAAGAGGCGGCAGGGGGGCGGCGCATTGAACGCGGCTGCAGCGGCACGTAATGTGCCACTACTTCCTCACTGGATGCGCCGGCTCCGGAGCAGTGCTAGTCAATGGGTGAACCTGCAGGGCCGGCTGGCACCTCAAACTGTTGCCGCCGTGCTCGCATGTTGAGCGCCCAAGTGCTGCTGCTCTCGCATTCTTTCTGTCTGTCCGTCCGTCCATCCATCCATCCATCCAGAAGGTCTGTCTGTTTGCCTGTCTGCCTTCCTGCCTATCTACCTACCTGTCTGTCTTTTTGTCTACCTACCTACCTACCAATATAGATCTCTCTCTCTCTCTCTCTCCCAATATATCTTGCTCCATCACCCCATATCCCCCTTCCATTCCTTCGCCCCCACGTTGCCCTTTTCGTTCCATCGCCCCCCTGAAAAACAAAATCTCCCCTTGGGGGGGCGATATCGCCCAGGTTAAGAACCACTGGACTAGATAACCTGCAAGGTCCCTTCTGTTAATCTGTTAGCCTGGTTGTGTGTTTCCTAAGCATAAGCCAAGGTACCATTAGACACTTAGATAATGAGGATTTGGGGAGCCCCAGGATTGCTGCCCCTTCCCCAAAGCCCCGGAGAGCAAGTTGCCCCCCCCCCTTATCTGGGTTCTGGCATCCTCCCAACTGTGTGTATTACATTATCTTTTGAAATCTGCAATTCCTTATCCTGCCCTGTCTTGTTCATTGCTGCAGCGTGGTTTGAGTTGGTTTTTATTTATAATCTATATGTACTTTGGGTTCGGACGGAATGTCTTTCCTTTCAAAGCTATCCTTGGGAGAGTTTTTTCTCCAGCCGACGATGACTGGACGTTGGGGGCCAAGCTGGAGATATTAAAGGGACTTTACCTACTTTTGTGACTTGGTTGCTTTTGTGCCACGCCCTGGGTCATCCCAGATTTTGGAGTCCTAGTAGTGGACAACCACTTAAGCAAAAGCCAGCCGTGTGCGACAGCCTCCAATAAAGCCAACACAGTCCTAGGCTGCATCAACAGAGGGATAATTTTAAAGATCACCAGACATGCTAGTACCGCTTTATACCACACTGGGTTCAGAGGTGGTATTCAGCAGGTTCCGACCAGTTGTGGAGAACCGGTAGCGGAAATTTTGAGTAGTTTGGAAAACCGGCCAATACTGCCTCTGATAGGCCCCACCCCCATCTATTCTCCGCCTGCCATTGAGTCCCAGCTGATTGGCTGGGTCTTCTTTGATTGCCCTTCACAGGAGAATGGAGCTGGAAAGCAGGTTAGTGGACTGGGGAGGGAGTGGGGATTTTGCAGTATCCTTCCCCTGTCATGCCCACCAAGCCATGCCCACCAAGCCATGCCCACCCACCAAGCCACACCCACAGAACCGGTAGTAAAAAAAAATTGAACCCCACCACTGACTGGGTCAGATCACACTTGGAATACTGTGTGTGTCTAAAGGTGGGAGGTTTTTTGCGGGGTGGTAGGCTGCCCCACTGGGTCCTTGGAGTAGCCAAAAGACTCAGAATTCCTTTGGAAACAATAGAAAAGATTGCGGGGGGGCTGGAGGGAGTTTAGGGGGTGTTCTCAACTAAGGGAAGGACTGTTATTATGGACAAAAACAACGTGATTTCTGCTGTTTGAGTCTGAAACAGAAATCTTTCCTCTTGAACTGATGCTCTCAAGGCATAAAGGACTTTCCTGGTTCACCACTGATGAAGCCAAACATGTTTTCTAATCAATTAAAAGGCCATGTATTCATTTTTCAATCCAAGTAAATACCATCTTATTATGGAGTTGGTTGAAACAGAATGTAAAAAGAAAACCAGTAAGGTAACAATATATATTGGCAGATCCAGCAATGTAAGCAACTTCCGGGGAATCAGGAGGTGAGATTAAATGCCAAGTTCCGATTATATATTTGTGGTTTAATTGATAAATTAAATTAATTGATTTCCTGCCTTGTCTGAGCTCAGCAGCCACCTCTGCAAAGGGGATTTTAATTATCTTTATGGACGATTTCAATTCAAAACAGGAAGGGGGACATAATAGCAGCAATTGTTTCGCTTAGCAGCGTGGGCTGCATTGTGGTCATAAGTTGAGGAATACCTGTATAGTAAGTCTTAAATTTGCAAGCCAAGGGCTCCCTTTAGTGGCAATATAGAGGAAATTCAGGGGGAAAAAAAGAAAAGAAGTTAAGACTACATGCTAGATTCATTGGGACCTAGAAACCTGGCTGGGAAAAAACTAAGAACAAAAAGAATTGAGAAGAAAATCAGAAACAGAAGTGAAAAACCCTAACACACAAATGTTTCCTGGGGCTCCCACTGGTCTGGCTGCATAAATCCAGACCACCACAAGACACAAAGAAAGGAACACAAAAGCCTCCACCTTCCCTTGCGCGTGCACATTTCTTTAGTCTAGAATGATCCAGTAACCCTGAATTTTGGCACACAGACGAACCCAATACACAAGCCTGATGATGGCAGATGAGATTCTGCCGAAACGTCGCTACAACTTTAAAAGCACAACTATAATGATGTGGGAAAATACCCGAACAAAGCTGAATATCATACATACATGTGTGTGTGTGTATATTTATATATATGTAGGTCTTGGTGTATTCGCGTCTTGTCCCGTGTAAGATTGAGAGTATCTTGGCGACGTTTCTACGAGATCCCACTCGCCATCTTCAGGCTGGTGTCTTCGGCTTTGTGCTTCTGCCAGCGAAGCGTGATCTGAGCTGCCTTCTCTCTATAAATACTGGAGGGGAGGTGTGGTGTGCTGGCTCTGTTGTAGGCGGGTTGGTTGGCTGTGTTGTTGGCTGTGTTGTCGCTTCTTGATTGGTTGATGGAGTTGATGTTTGCGGATTGGTTGGCTGTGTTGTTGGCTGTGTTGTCGCTTCTTGATTGGTTGATGGAATTGATGTTTGCTGATTGGTTGGCTGTGTTGTTGGCTGTGTTGTTGCTTCTTGATTGGTTGATGGAGTTGATGTTTGCTGATTGGTTGGCTTTTTCGTAAGGGCCTGTGTGGCTGAGGTAGTGGCTGTGTGTCCTTCAGCCTTTTGTGTTGTAGCTACCTGGGTAGTGGGCTGTGTGATGACCTTCTGAGTTTTATTGTTGTGACATCCTGGGTCTTGTGCTGTAATCTTCTGCGTCATTGTCTGTGTTGCAACCTCCTGAGGTTTTGTGTTGTAATCTCCTGAGTTCCATGATGTAGTATCCTGGGTGGAAGGCTGTGATGTGACATTCCGGGCCTTGGTTTGGCTCCGAGTTGGAGGACTGGCTATGTGTTTATAGCGTGTGTCAGTTTGCTTAGTTTGGGGGTCGGAGGGGGGTGTAGCAGCTGGGGTTGCAGCCATGGTCTGGTTTCTGGACGGTGGTTGCCTTTTGTCTGTGGGGTGGGCTTGGGTTTGAGTCTGGTGAGGGAGATTGGTGGTGGCATCATGTGTTATTTTGGGTCCGGTATTGGTTTTCGTGGCTGGGACTCGTTTGTTGATTAGGGCTAGTTTCCAGATGTCTGGTAGGCGGGAAGTATCATCCCATTTATTCATGTTATGGGGGTGTTTCTCTATTTCGATGGCTTCCCTAATTATTCTTTTGTTGAAGTGTTCAGTGTTGGAGATAAGTTTGGATCCCTCAAAATCAATTTCATGTCCTGTGGCTTTAAGGTGCTGGGCTTTAAGGTGAGGGATCCAAACTTATCTCCAAGGCCCTTACAAAAAAGCCAACCAATCAGCAAACATCAACTCCATCAACCAATCAAGAAGCGACAACACAGCCAACAACACAGCCAACCAACCCGCCTACAACAGTGCCAGTACACCACACCTCCCCTCCAGTATTTATAGAGAGAAGGCAGCTCAGATCACGTTTTGCTGGCACAAGCACAAAGCCGAAGACACCAGGCTGAAGATGGTGAGTGGGATCTCGTCGAAATGTCGCCAAGGTATTCTCAATCTTACACGGGACAAGACCTGAATACACCAAGACCTACATACCTTTACCCGTGAAAATCTATGAAAACAAATATATATATATATATATATATATATATATATATATATATATATATAATTTGCCACTATTTCTTTGCACTGTATTTCCTTTTCTAATTAAGAATTATTATATTTAATTTTATCTGTCCTTTTCCCATTTAACTGTTGCATGCGTTTTATTCATTTTTTTTATCTCTATGCCACATCTTGATATCTCATTTCTTTACTATTATTATTACATATTGTGCATTCATATCAGCCTGCCTACTGTTTATTTGCTGTGACTTTAAATAAATTGTTTCGTTTAAATAAATTGTTTCGTTTGTCCTCTTCCTAATTTGACTTTCATGCTATTCATTACAGAAAGCTTTCCCGAACATTGACGGGATCTAATTTTCTTTGTCACTTTTTAAAGCCATCAATAACAAGGAAGGGTCATGCATTTCTCTCACCTTCTCTCTCTTTTTTCCCCCAACTTAGCAAAATATCTATTTCATTTCTGACTAAAGATGAAAATAGTTCCAAGTCACATCTAAGGATGGGAAGGAAAGTTGCTGAATTCTCGTAGGAAGGGGATTGTACATAATTCTGCATTTCAAATTAACATGCAAACTTCATTCTCATTCAAAGATTTCAATAAGTTGAACTTTAAAAAATAAATATGGACTGAACAAAATAACAGGTTAAAAATACAGGTATTCCTTGACTTACGAACACAATTGAGCCCCAAAATTTCCGTTGCTAAATGAGACAGTTCTTAAGTGAATTTTGTCCCATTTTATGACTTTTTCTGCTGGTTGTTAAGTGAATCATTGCAGTTGTTAAGTTAGTGACGTGAGCTCGGGACACTGCAACCATCATAAATATGAGTCGGTTGCCAAATAGGTAAATTTGGATGGGGATGCTGCAATGGTTGTAAGTGTGAAAAACAGTCATAAGTCACATTTTTCCAGTGACTTTTGTAATTTTGAACGGTCACTAAATGAACCGTTGTAAGTCTCGGACTTATCTATAGTTTTGTACAATAGATAATGCAATAAAACGATTTCAAACTTCGTAATTATGAACTTTTTAGAAAGACAAAAAAGAGGGCCTGATTAATAATAGCTTTATTTCAAAATCTAATTATATTGCTTGATTTTTTTCCCCCTTGGTCCTTTTAAAACAAAGAGTCAGATATTGATAGAAAATTGACATTAATAACCCCATGTTAAAAATAATAGATCTTTCCTTTTAGTAGTGTTTGGTAATCGTTTTAGCGAAGCCTTGTTGTTAAAAAAACCCCATAATTGTTGACCTCTACCGATTCTAAATAGGGACACGGTGGATCAGTGGCTGAAGACACTGCTTCTCAATCAGAAAGGTCGACAGTTTGGTGGTTCGAATCCCTAGCGCCACGTCATGGAGTGAGCTCCCGTTCCTTGTCTCAGCTTCTGCCAACCTAGCAATTCGAAAGCATGTAAAAAAAAAATGCAAGTAGAAAAATAGGGAGCCCCTTTGGTGGGAAGGGAACAGCGTTCTATGCACCTTTGGTGTTTAATCATGCTGGCCACATGACCACGGAGACGTCTTTGGGCAGCGCTGGCTCATCGGCTTTGTCACGGAGATGAGCAGCGCCCCCTAGAGCCGGAAAACGACTAACACGTATGTGTGAGGGGAATCTTTACCTTTTATCTGTAGTATCTGTGGATGTAAGAGCTTTGCGGTGCAGTCGTATGCTCTGAAAACACGCGGGGCAGCCAGGACGGAAGGCAGCCCTGCGATGCCTGAAGGCTTTGAGCTGCCTCAGAAGAACAGCTGGTGTTTCTCTGCTGTTAATTAGAGCGGAGAAACTGCAGTCTGGAGCATCATCTCCCAGCAACAAAGGGAGCGAGATTTGGGCTCTCGGTCACCGGCTGCCTAATCTCTATAAAAATGGTTGTTCTTCCACCACTTCCCTGGATTTTCTGAGAATCTTTTTCTCTCTCTGTCCTGCTAGAAGAATTCTTCCCTCCAGAAGAACAGAACAGAATGGAATAACAGAGTTGGAAGGGACCTTGGAGGTCATCTAGTCCAACCCCCACCCAAGCAGGAGACCCTATACTGTTTATTAACAGATTAACATAGTTGGAAGGGACCTCGGAGGTCATCTAGTCCAACGGTACAGGAGACCCTGTACCATTTATTAACATTAACAGAGTTGGAAGGGACCTTGTAGGTCATCTAGTCCAACCCGCCGCCCAAGCAGGAGACCCTACACCATTTCTGACAGATGTCAGTCCAGTCCGTTCTTAAAAGCTTCCAGGGATGAAGCTCCCACAATCTCTGAGGGCAACTTCTGTTCCAGGGGTTGATTGTTCTCACCGTCAGGAAATTCCTCCTTATTTCCAGGTTGAATCTCTCCTTGATCAGTTTCTATCCAGAAGAATAGAATAGAATAGAATAGAGTAGAATAGAATAGAGTAGAGTAGAATAGAATAAGAGTAAAATAAGAGTAAAATAAGGCTAGAATAAAATAGAATAGAATAGAATAGAATAGAATAGAATAGATGAATAGAATAGAAAGAATAGAATAGAGAGTAGAGAGAGAGAATAGAATAGTAGAGATAGAATAGAATAAGAGTAATAGATAAAATAAAAGAATAGAATAAGAATAGAATAGAATAGAATAGGAGATCAGAATAGAATAGAATAGAATAGAATAGAATAGAATATTGGAAGGAATAGAATAGAGTAGAGTATAATTAATATTGAAAGGAATAGAATAGAATAGAGTAGAATAGAATAGAGTAGAGTAGAATAGAATAGAATAGAATAGAATAGAATAGAATAGAATAGAATGAATTGGAAGGACCTTGGAGGTCTTCTAGTCCAACCTCTTGCTCAAGCAGGAGACCCTATACGATTTCAGACAGGTGGCTGCACAATCTCTTCTTGAAAGCCACCAGTGATGGAGCACCCACAACTTCTAGTGGCAAGCAGTTCCACTGGTTAATTGTCCTCCCTGTCAGGAAATTTCTCCTGAATTCCAGATTGCTTCTCTCCTTGATCAGTTTCCATCCGCTGTTTCTTGTCCTGCCTTCGGGTGCTTTGGAGAATAGCTTGACTCCCTCTTCTTTGGGGCAGCCCCTGAGGTATTGGAATGGGCGACATTTCCGCCATGAAAAATGAAAATGTGTGCTTGGTTCTTTATATGTTTTAGCCTCCAGTCCCCCAATCTTTGGTCCCCACACTATAAAAAAGGATGTTGAGGCTCTGGAAAGGGTGCAGAGAAGAGCAACCAGGATGATGAGGGGACTGGAGGCTACAACATCTGATAAACGGTTGCAGGAACTGGGCCTGGCTAGTCTAGCGAAGAGAAGGACCAGGGGAGACAGGAGAGCAGGGTTCCAGTATTTGAGGGGCTGCCACAGAGAGGAGGAAGGGGTCAATTTATTTTCCAAAGCATCAGAAGGTAAGACAGCATCTCCAAGGTCCCATGATCAAAATTCAGATCCTTGACAACTGATTCCTATTTATGACGGTCCGGAGTCACCTGATCCGCTTTTGTGACCTCCTGACAAGCAAAATCCATGGTTGAGCAAGATTCCCCTAACAACCGTGTGCCTAACTTAACAATTGCCGTGATTCACTTAACAACGGTGGCAAGGAAGGTCGTGGAACGGGGAAGAACTCAACCAGCGTGTCACTTAGCCATGGGAATTTGGGGCTCAATTGTCATAAATCAAGGACTAGGTGCATTGGCTCCCCCAGAAGAGTGAGGCTTGCACCCAATGGCACAACCGCTTCCCCAAGTGTTTGCAAGGATGTGGTTGGAGCCCTCCTTTTGCAGTTCTGTATAATTCATATCTCGGTCTGTAAGAGTTTCAGTCCTCCAGGTTCTGGTGGTCCCCCAAGTGCTTTTTCCAAGAGGCAACTGGACTTTCTTGTTTTTTCTTTTGAAGACATTTCCCTTCTCGTTCAAGAAGCTTCTTCAGCTCTGACTGGATGGTGTGGAATTGGAAGGATTTATATTCCTTGCAGACAGCTGGTTATTTGCATCCTTTTAGAGGGTCGTTGAGGCCACTTGGAGGTTGATCTGTGTCCTCAGGGTCACCTGAGTGGTGCAAATGGTTCCCGTAGTCTACCATTTTTCTTCTGGAAATCCATCCCTGCTCCCACACCATTCCAAGGGTGTTCATCCCAAATTGTATTGCTAAAAGTCTGTAAAGGTTCTCAGTCATTCCAACTCATGCTTGTCCCAAAGGTGTTTTTTCAGGAGGCCACTGGACTTCCCCCTTTTTTTTTGAAAAAAGTTTTATTATTTTTTCCCCAAAACAGACAAACAGGACAAACATAACATAAAAAAACATAAACCCACATCAATTTCAAGTGTATCGGTCGGTCACAAATCTTGGTGCCATCCCCTTTCTTTCAACACTCTCCATTACAGAAGAAAAAAAAGAATACAGAACAATATTATTATTATTAACTCTCTACAATATTATAGTCTCTATATTATATTCTCATTCAACAATTATATTTATCTCCATTATATCCACATATTACCAAGTTTTTTTTATCTAACCATTGATAAAACATACTCCATATCTTAAAAAACTGTTTTTCTTCCTGATCTCTAATTTCAAATGTTAATCTGCTCATTTCGGTTTTTCCTTGAAGACGTTTCACTTTCTCATCCAAGAAGCTTCTTCAGCTCGGACTGGATGGTGGGGAATGGAAGGATTTATATTCCTTGGAGACAGCTGGTCATTTGCATCCTTTTAGAGGGTCGTTGAGGCCATTTGGAGGTTTGTCTGTATCCTCGGGGTCACCTGAGTCTAATCTGGGTCCTCTCTAGGCCAGTGGTAGGATTCAAACATTTTTACTACTGGTTCTGTGGACGTGGCTTGGTGGGTGTGGCAGGGGAAGGATACTGCAAAATCCCATTCCCTCCCCACCCCACTAACCTGCTTTCCAGCTCTGTTCTCCTGTGCAGGGCAACCAAAGAAGACCCAGCCAATCAGCTGGGACTTGGGAGGCGGAGAATAGATGGGGGCGGGGCCAGTCAGAAGCAGCATTTGCCGGTTCTCCAAACTACTCAAAATTTCCGCTACCGGTTCTCCAGAACGGGTCAGAACCTGCTGAATACCACCACTGTTCTAGGTCATCCATTTTGCCTCAAAGACCCATCTGGGACACCCCATTTTCCTTGCCGTCTTAGTTCTGTGGTGTTGCCTCCAGAGACTTTTACAAGAGTGGCTTATGGGCAATGGTTGCTCCGTTCATTCTCCCTGTGATATTTCCTTGGACTGGTGTTCCCGACAGAATAACATTGATTTTTAGACATTATCTCATAGGATCACAGCTTCGGGGAAAAAGGCAGGCTTCTTCCATAGTCTGCCACATCGAACACAACAAAGGCTGGTGTGACACTTTTAAAGGCTAATAAATGCGCCGGGGCGTCAGCTTCTGTGAACCTGATTCCTAATTAACGTGCTAGTCATTAAGGTGACTTGACATTCTTGCATCTCCTCTATCTTTGATGTTTTATTAATCCTTTCCCTACCCCCCTTTCTTCCTGAAAACCCTGTGCAGTTTATAAAAGATTTATGGTGCAGTGCGGTACTCTTTAGCTGACCTTAGCTGCTCTTGAAAAAGCTAAGCAGGCTTGGAACCAGGTTTGAAATTCGGAGGAGAGACCACCAGGAGATCAGAGCTGTCGGTTAGTCAACAATGTCTTCAGGTGTCGAACTTTAGTAAATTGGGGAGTGCATTAAGAATTAGGGCACGATCGGAGTATCATATTGGAGTGGGAAAGTAAACATTCAGCTCGTGGGCCCTCGCCTGACAACCTCACAAGGTTGTTGTGCAGATGAAGAAACCGGGAGTTTAGGAAAGGCAAGACTGGATTTAGTATGTAGAGATTCTCAGATATCCAGGTCCTGGTTGTCCCAAAAGTGCTTTTTTCAGGAGGCCACTGGACTTCCTTGTTTTTTCTTTTGAAGATGTTTCGCTTCTCATCCAAGAAACTTCTTCAGCTCTGACTGGATGGTGGAGAACAGAAGGGTTTATATTTCTTGCAGACAGCTGGTCATTTGCATCATTTTAGAGGGTCGTTTGAGGCCACTTGGAGGTTTACCTGTGTCCTCAGGGTCACCTGAGTGGTGCTCCTGGTTCCGGTAGTCCTGTAGAGGAAAATAAATTGCAGACTACAGGAACCAGGAGCACCACTGGGGTGATCCTGAGGACACAGACAAACCTCCAAGTGGCCTAAGCGACCCTCTAAAAGGATGCAAATGACCAGCTGCCTGCAAGGAGTATCAATCCTTCCGTTCCCCACCATCTAATCCAGAGCTGAAGAAACTTCTTGGATGAGAAGTGAAATATCTTCAGAAGAAAAAAACAGGAAGTCCTAGTTGCCTCCTGAAAAAAGCACCTCTGGGGCAAGGTTGGATTATTGAAACTATTGAAGGTTAATACAGGTAGTCCTCAACTTGCAACAGTTCGTTTGGTGACCGTTCAAAGTTACAATGGCACTGAAAAAAGTGACTTACCACCGTTTTTCACACTTACGACCATTGCAGCATCCCCCACAGTGACATGACTTACATTCGGATGCTTGACAACTGTTTCATATGTATGACGGTCGCAGTGTCCCTGGATCATGCGATCCTCTTTTGCGACCTTTGAGCAAGTCAACGGGGAGGCCAGATTCACTTAACAACCGTGTGACTGGTTTAACAACCGCGGCGATTCGCTGAGCAAACGTGGCAAGAAAAATCGTAAAAACGGGGCAAAACTCACTTAACCGGTTTCTCACTTAGCAACACACATTTTGAGCTCAGCTGCCGTCATAAATTGAGGATTGCTTACACTGCAGGCGTGGA
>CM019166.1:6963151-6984614 GCA_009733165.1 Naja naja
GATAGCCTTAACACAGGGGAAATACAGGTAAGCTTTGATTTATGATCATAATTAAGCCCCAAATTTCTGTGGTTAAGCGAGACAAATGTTAAGTGAATTTTGCCCCATTTTACGACCTTCCTTGCCACCGCTGTTGAGTGAATCACTGCCGTTATTAAATTAGCGACACGGTTGTTAAGTGAAACTGGCTTCCCCATTTGACTTTGCTTGTTGGAAGGTTGCAAAAGGGGATCGCATGACCTCCCTGGGATGCTGCAGCCATCATAAGTATGAGTCAGTTGCCAAGCATCGGAATTCTGATAAGGGGACCATGGGAACGTTGCAACGGTCATAAGTGTGAAACACGTGACTTTTGTTCAGTGCTGTTGTAACTTCTCAATGGTCACTAAACAGTCGTTACTCAAGGAGTCCTCAACTTACAACCATTCTCTTAGTGACCGTTTGAAGTTAAAACAGCACTGAAAAAAGCGACAGGACTGTTTTTCACACCGCCGACCCGTTGCAGTGTCCCCGGGGTCAAAATTCAGACTTGGCAGCTGACTCATGCTTACGACGGTTGCAGCATCCTGAGATCAGGTGATCCCCACCTGTGGCCTTCCCAGAGAGTCCCAACCAGCAAAGGCAATGGGGGAAGGTCAGATTCACTGAAGCCTTGCCGTGATTCACTTAACAACCGTGGGAAAAGCGGTCGTCAAATCGGGCACGACTGTGTTGCTTAGCAGCAGAAATGGGGGTTTCTCCTGATTGTGGCCGCAAGTCCAGGGCTACCTGTGGTCAGGACAGTGGACAAAGCAGCCCAGAAGAGCAGAATCCCTGGAAGGAGTCCAGAGAGCTGCATTATTGAGCTAAATTCAGCCATTTAACCCACCTGTCTGTAGTTTAAGGCAGGGGCTCACCTTGCCACTTTTAAGACGGTGGATTTCATTCCCAGAATTCCTCAGCCAGCAAAGCAAAGCAAAGCAAAGCAAAGCAAAGCAAAGCAAAGCAAAGCAAAGCAAAGCAAAGCAAAGCAAAGCAAAGCAAAGCAAAGCAAAGCAAAGCAGGCTGAGGAATTCTGGGAGTTGAAGTCCACACGTCTTAAAGTGGCCAAGGTTGGAGACCCCTGGTCTCAGGGGTTGTGCGAACCCACAAGCTTTGTACCACAAGCATCTGTTCCACTCTGGCTTACCTTCCACGGTGACATTGTCCACGGACAGCTGCAGGTTCTTCCCACGCCGGACCACCCGGACGGTGTGCCACTCGTTGTCATTGAGTTTGTGGCCAGCAAACAGAGTTTCCGGCCCTTTACCTGCGGGCAGGACGGTGAGGGTCAGGAGCAGCTGCTTTCTGGGGGTATCAGAGAGCAGCTGGATTGGCCACCTTCCCACTGACACCCCCACCCCACCCACCCCAATTAGGGAACACGGCCCCCAGAGACAGAGAATTCCCAGCCAACAACTTCACAGCACCTTTCATCCCCTGACGCACAGACACACAGACACAGCATTCAAACACACTGTCATGCCCCAGTTGGAGTCTGACTCAGAGAGAGAGAGATGGAACAGTGTGGCTCCGGTGGTTGTGGAGGAAACTGGGGAAGGGCACAGGCTGGATGGGCATTCAGAGGAAGACCCAGGCCCAGCCCCTCTTCATCCTAGGGCATGCAGGGAGGAATGATAAGGGAGCAACGTGGTTACGGGGGAGAAAAAGGCCCTGATCCCCTCATGGGTTGCAGCTGGGAGGACTGGTTAAAAGGACAAACTGCGCAAGGCAAGTTGCTGGAAGCAAAGCATGCATTCTTGTTGGAGCTTATCGGTGTTTTGGATTCCTCCCAACTGTGCGTTACCTGGTAGAAGTCTGCAATTAATCATCCTTGCTTGCCGTAGCAATTTCTTCAGTGTGGTTTGTGTTGGGTTTTTTTATTTCGAATTAACTTTACTTTGGGTGCGGACTGCATTTGCTCCCTCCGTAGACTGTTTTCTTTAAGAGTTTGAATTCCAGCCGAGGATTATTGGACATTGGGGCCAAGTTGGAGGCATTAAAGGGACTTCCTTCTATTTTTGTGACTTGGTTATTTTTGGGTCACGCCCCGGGTCATCACACACGCTGCAGACAAGCCTCGGATTGGTGTGAATTAATGCAGCCTCCTTAATTCCTTATCAAACCTTTTGGTAAATGTACACTTTAGATGAGTGTTTCTCCTTTAAGAGGGCATAGAGGTCAGGACCCAGAATGCCCCACCCTCCAGAACCCCAAGCCTAGAAACCACCTACCCTCCTCTCTTTCCAAGAACCTGCCAGTTCCCCTGAACTCTCCTGCCTCTAAGGATTAGTGCGTGTCCAGAATTTTGCAGCCAGGCTCACCTGGCAACAGGTGCGGACAATGGAGCAGCCTTATGTGGGCCAAGGCATACCTGTCCATGCTCTGGATTTAGAGTTGGATTAACAGGGTTGGAAGGGAACTTGTAGGTCATCTAGTCCAACCCCACCCTGCCCAAGCAGGAGACCCTACACCGTCTCTGACAAATGGCAGTCCAGTCTCTTCTTGAAAGCCTCTTGTGAGCCAGACAGGCTTCTGTAAAGGGGAGAGTGGGGGCTAAGTAAAAAGGTAGAGGGGGATAGATTCTGGCCAAGGCCCCAAGGGGATCTTTCTGGACTTTTATCTTGACCCTTCAGAGTAAGTCGAGAAGATGATGAAAGGAAGCAGGTGGAAAAGCAGCAATTTCTCCTGCATGGCAGCACCCGGGAAAAAAATTGCCAAAAGTATTGCCGGGCAATCCCCAGCTTCAGGATGCTTTGCAGTGTCGGTTTTGGGGCAGATTGTAAACATCCATGGAAAAAGAAGAAAGCCGCCTCTAGTCCCAGAAAAAAAAAAGGATGTTTCTCAACTCAATTCACACCCAATTTAGGATGCCAATTTGGGGCTTAGCAACAGGAAGAGTCCAAGACCCTAAGGCAGGATCAGAATTCAGAGCCTCTCAGTTTTGAGTCTGGTGCTTTAACTAGATCCACACTGGGGTGAGCAATGTGCCAACTCATAAAATATCTCTATGGTCTTTTTAGAGTTGCCAACAGAAAGGGAGGGGGGAAAGGGGTTTGAAAGAGCAGTGCGGCAGCTTGGAAATCGAAAGTGCATTCCATATATAGTTTTCAAAGATAGTAACTAGGTGACTGAAGTTTCTGCTGCGCAAAAATCTAACTGGAGAGCATGATTGATGACTCTGGGCTATTGAGGTGTCCCATTGGAGAATATGAATTACGATACACCCAGGGGGTGGAGGGAAAACGAGGGTCAAGGGTGACAAGGGATGATGTGTCTCAGTGTCGGCTACACCCAGGCAGTGCTGGCATATTAACTCACAATAAATCCTTTTGAAGTTTTGGAAGTTTGGCTCGAGACTCACAATTTAATTGGGGGGGTAACTGCTGGAATCCTGACACAACGATGATAACTTAAGACTTGTGGTCTTCCAACTGTGTGGAGTTGAAGTCCACAGGTCGTGAAATTGTCATAATTGCCCATCCCTGTTCTACACCAAACATACATTAGAAAAGACACAGCTAAAGATGGAAAGCAGCCGCCAGTGGGGAGGCAAGCAGAATGAGGCCACTTCTGGCCCCTTGTAAAAGGAGACCAGGGAGTTCAGGCTAAAAGCTTCTCTTGGAAATGTTTTGCGGTCTGTTTCTCCATGAATCAGTGCATTAACCTGGCCGTTAATAATGAGCCGTTTTGCCCCGAAGGGCCTGCCCGCAAGACCATGGGTGGTTTTAGGTTGCTCCTGTGTGGGGGTTTGGGGTGGGGGGCCTGGAGTTAGCAGCCTGGAGGGATATGGATTCCCCCTCCCTTTCCGCGGATTAAGCAAAGCAACTTTTGGCCTGTTTACTGATTCCTGGCTCCCTTTGTGCCCAACGGACTTTGTATTCCTCTAAATCTGCTTCCGATACCGTAAAGAGGGATCAAATTTTCTGGGTTGCATCCGTAAGCATGGAAGGGAAAAAAAAAAAGATTGCAAAACGCAGGCTCACAATTCTAATTTAGGAAGATTAGAGAAAAAGTTCTGGTGGAGGGAAAGATTAAACGTCGGGGGCTTTTTAACCTTCGTGGCAAAGGAGAGGTGCGATAGATGCAGATTTTAAAAGATGCAAAAGGGGGGACATTTTTCTCCCTTTTCCATGTTGTTTGACCTCAGGATCATTTGTCAGAGCTTCTTCGAAAAGAACTTTCTCCTTGGGATGTGGAACTCATGGCCACTTGCAGGTCAGTGGGATCTGCCCTTGGAGCTGTTTCCTGCCTCTTGAATCACAGGCCTTGGACCCCACCACTGTGGGGTGAAGGGGCCCCTGCTGTGCCTCTGGTTTGTTCATTTTTCCCTAATCAAGTCCCTTGTTTACTAATGAATTCACCACTACAATACGCAGGAGACTCTATAACGTTTCAGACAAGTGGCTGTCCAATCGCTTCTTAAAAGCCTCCAGTGATGGAGCACCCATAACTTCTGGTGGCAGGCTGTTCCACTGGTTAATTGTTCTCACTGTCAGGAAATTCCTCCTTAGTTCTAGGCTGCTTCTCTCCTTGATGAGTTTCCATCCATTGTTTCTTGTCCCGGTGCTTTGGAAAATCAATTGGCCCCCTCCGCTCTGTGGCAGGCCCTGAAATACTTGAACAGTCCTGTCACGTGACCCCTGGTCCTTCTTTGCTCTAGAGTGACCGTAACCAGCTCCGGCAACCGTTCTTCCTGTGTTTTTGCCTCTCTAGTCCCCTAATCACCTTTGCTGCTCTTTTCTGCACTCTTTTTAGAGTCTCCCCATTGAAGTATATTTACATATACTGACTCACTCCAACACTGACAGGGTGAGTCGTTTGTTTATGCCCATTCCCTTCTAGCACTGATGTTGTTATCGAGTTGGGTCATGAAACATCTGCAAGAAAACCACCAAGGATCCCACAGTCCTCCCCCCCCACTAGCACTGATGATATTAACAGATTAACAGATAATCAGAGTTGGAAGGGAACTTGTAGGTCATCTAGTCCAACCCCCCGCCCAAGCGGGAGACCCTACAGCATTTCTGACCAATGGCAGTCCAGTCTCTTCTCGAAAGCCTCAAGTGATGACGCTCCCACAACTTCTGAAGGCAACTTCTGTTCCAGGGGTTGATGGTTCTCAGTGTCAAAAAATTCCTCCTTATTTCCAAGTTGAGTCTCTCCTTGTTCAGTTTCCATTCATTATACCTTCTCTGGCCTTCAGGTGCCTTGGAAAATAGCTTGACCCCCTTCCTCCTCCTCTCTGGGGCAGCCCCTCAAATATTGGAAGGCTGCTCTCCCGTCTCCCCTGGTCCGTCTCTTCACGAGACTAGCCAAGCCCAGTTCCTGCAACCGTTCATCGTATGTTTATATTGGTCATGAAACATCTGCAAGAAAACCACCAAAGATCCCACAGTCCTCCTCTTCTTCTCTCCACTCCCCACTAGCACTGATGATGTTACCTAGTTGGGTCATGAAACATCTGCAACAAAACCACCAAGGATCCCCCTCCCTCCATCCTCCTCCTCCTCCTCGCTCCTCCACAAACCTTCCTCCCTTCTGACACTGATGATGTTATCTAGTTGGGTCATGAAACACCTGCAAGAAAACCACCCAGCTCAGAGAGCACCAAGGACCACACAGTACTTTTTTTTTTTTTCGTATGAAAGATGGGAGACTCCACAGTTCCTTCGGTTTTCCAGCTTCTAACTCGCTCCCCCGTCTCCTCTGCGGCCCGTCTCCCTCAAAAGCTCCCCCACCCTGTTACACAGCCTGTAACGCACCCCGTTACACAGCCGCACATGCAAACACACACACGCACACGTTTCCTCTTGCACAAGACCCAAGCGAGGAGCGGGGAGGCCCCAAACTGCGGGTTTCAAAGCAAGCGAGCTGAAGAAAAGGAGGGCTTGAAAACATGGATGCAGAGAGAGAGAAAGAGAGAGAGAAAGAGAAAGTGTCCCAAAAGAGAGAGAGAGCAAAAAACGAGAAGGCAACTTACTAGGGTTACAGCCTATCCTGACACAGTCTGAGACGGGGGCCCGGGGTGGGGAGTGGGAGAGAGAGAAGAGAACGAGAGAGTTTTATATCCTTCAAGGAAACATTTGTCACCAAACACCCAAAAAATACAGCAATGCAGGCCACCATCCGGGGACGGGCACGCCACAAGGGAGACGCTTGCTCTGGCACTGAAGAGGGTGGCAGGATCCCAACTGGTCCTCTCTGGAGAGATCCCAACTGATGCCAGGATCCCAACTGCTGATCTCTGGGGAACAGAGGGGCCGGGAGCACAAAGACACAAACTACAATTTGGTTGTGGCTGTTTTGTACACCGGCGCCACCAAGAGCCCTCAGGGGCAGGTTGGTTTAGCCACCTAATGCCGGTGTTTCTCAACCTATTTTAAGGCGGGTGGACTTCAACTCCCAGCACTCCCCAGCTGACTTGTGCACAAAAGAGGGCGGGGGGTTTTAGCAGGGTGGGTGGGTGGTGAGGTCAGCTGGGGGATTCTGGGCATTGAAGTCCACCTGCCTCAAAGTTGCCCAGGTCGAGAGAAGCTGCCATGCAGCCCTTCCTTAGGCCCAGTGGGCAATGCCCGAAATGTGCCCTGGGCCATTGCAAGCATTTGAAAACAGCAGGTTTTTCCCCCGTCCCAAATTAGGGGGGTGGGTGGGGAGTCCCGTGGCGGAGAAACCGGCCGCGAGAACTTCTGATGCCAATGCCGATTTGTTTCGCCCATCGACGTTTGGGGCTTCCTCGGCGCTGGCAAGCGGCTCCCTTGTCACAATCAGCTGTGCAGAGAAAGGAGGAGGGAAACTGGGGAGTGGCAGCCTTTCCTCCCCCACCCCACCCTCAGCTCAATGCCTCCCCCCCCAAGACAAATGGGCTGCCACCCACACCCTTTCTGCAAGCTGCACAGCTGGGCCTTGGGCGTGCCGTCAACCTCGGCAGAGCAGTGGGTGCAAGCAGCCACAGGACCGGGAAACTCGGAAAGGCAGAAATTCCCAGGGTTTTTTGGGGGGAGGGGGGAAGTCCTGGGAAGCAGGATGGGGAAGATTACAGGTGGGGGGGATGGAGAGAGAGAGTGGGTGGAGAGTTTGGGTCACTGTGGCTGCTTGCTCTGGGCTGGCTGTTGATGCACCAGTGAAGGGTCAAAACCCACAGCGAGAAGGGAACGGGAGGGATCCAGGAAGCAGAACCGGTCCTCTCTCTCAGCCCGGCCTTGAAAATGGTGGTCAAACGGTCAGGAGAGAGGACAGCTGCCCTGCCCTGGCTGGCAAGAGGCAGGGAGGGAAGGACCCTCCTGCCCAAGAAAGAGGCTTAAACTCTGCGCCCACGTTTGACCCTCGAGGAGCGTGGGAGCGCTGGCCGATGAACCTGTTCCCAAGGCTGCCTCTTTCATCCCATCCTGGGGGGGCAGAGAAATCTGAGCAGATTTGGGGTTTGTGGGTGGGTTACATCTGAGGAAGGAAAATCCACCTGGATCGCAGCAGGATCTCAAAGTGCCCGGGAAAGAGAGCAGGGAAGACGAGATCAGGCCTTCGGCTGCTGGCTTTGGACACCCTTATTCCCAGCTGGGTTTCATTCATTTCCCACCATTGCAACTAACGGTGATATTTGCTGGAAAAGCAGGCAAAAAACCCCTTCCAGGAAATCGGTGGGATTATTCATGAGTAAAAAAAGTCCATCAGGATGTTATTACCAGCCCTGACTAAAAGAGCGATTCAATTATTTTTACAAGCAGTCCTCGCTTACCGACTTAGCAACCGTTGGAAAGCAGGATGGTTTTTAAAAACCAACCCAGCTTTGCAACCAGTCCTCGCATTTATAACGGTCGTGCTCAGAGTCAGTGAGGAAGATGGCAGCAAAACTGCAAGTCGCCCTCACAGGGTGTCTTGCTTGACAGTGATTCACTTAACAACCAAATGTCATAAATCCAGAACAGACGTGTATTTTTTTATTTTGTTATTTTTTGCTTAATGACCCAGAGGGCTTAGCGACTGTAACGGAATGTGAGAACGACCTTGGGTGGTGGATGAAGGAGATGCTGCCTAAGGAACAATCAGATAAAAGGAGGAGGATCCCTCAGCTGAATAAGGGGAAGAGGGAGAAAAAAAAACCTCGTTAGGATCCATCCTAACTTATCAGGGGTAAAAAGAGATGGTGGGAGTGCTCTGCTTTCAGACTCTATTAATGGAGCCTTACAATTAAATAGAACTGACTTCAATCTCTCGTTTCCCTTGCAAGTCTGAAAGTACAAATCTCCTCCTGTCTCTTTTAATCACCTGAAAATTTCCCTGCCTGTTATTCAGCTGGGGACTGCTCTCCCTTTTATCCGATTGTTTAAGCGATTATAAGATAACAGGTATAAGTATAAACATGGTTATGAATACATGGAATGGATACATATGAGAAAAATAAAAAATAAACAATAGGACAGGGACGGTAGGCACATTGGTGAGCTTATGCACACCCCCTACAGACCTCTTAGGAAAGGGATGAGGTCAATAGTAGACAGTCTAAGGTTAAAGTTTTTGGGGTTTGGGGAAGAAACCACAGAGTCAGGTAGAGTATTCCAGACATTGACCCCTCTGTTGCTGAAGTCGTATTTCCTGCAATCGAGTTTGGTGCGGTTTACCTTGAGTTTGTATCTATTGTGTGCTCTTGGATTGTTATGGTTGAAGCTGAAGTATTCATTGACAGGTAGGACATTGCAATATATAATTTTATGTACTATACTTAGATCGGACCGAAGGCGGCGTAGTTCTAGGTTTTCTAGGTCTAGAATTTCAAGTCTGGTGGCATAAGGTATTCTGCTATGAGTAGAGGAGTGGAGAACTCTTCTCGGGAAATATTTCTGGACTTTCTCGACTGTATTAATATCCGATATGTAATGCGGGTTCCAGACTGATGAACTGTATTCAAGTATTGGTCTAGCAAATGTTTTGTATGCTCTAGTCTAATTAGTAGTGTGATATTACCGGAGAAAAAACTACGCAGGATTAGGTTAACAACTCTTAATGCCTTTTTGGCTATGTAGTTACAGTGGGCTCTAGCACTTAGATCATTAAGAGATGAGTACTCCAAAGTCCTTGACAGAGTTTGGATCATCAACAAGGTCTTGACTATTCAGCTTGTATTTTATTTCTTCTCTCCCCTCCTCCCGCTTCCAAGGTCATTCTCACATTTCTTTGAAGGGAGGGCAGAGTTGCCAGCCAGTAAGTGAGGACTACCTGTAATTGCCTCCTCCAAGTATGGATGAGGCCTTGATGCCCATGGTCCTTAGCCTGCATGAAGCATTTCATTGCCTCGTGGCTAACTTGACTCTCCCACGGATGGCAGATGAACATCTAGAGGTGCTCCTTGGCTTACAACAGTTCATTTAGTGACTGTTCGAAGTTACAACGTCACTGAAAAAAAGTGACTTATGGCCAATGTTCACACTTATGACCGATGCAACATCTCCATGGTCATGTGATCAAAATTCAGACGCTGGGCAACTGACTCATATTTATGACGTGTCCTGGGGTCACGTGATCCCCTTTTGCGACCTTCTGACCAGCGAAGTCTGTGGGGAAGCCAGATTCACTTAACAACCAGGCTATCACCCCAACAACTGCAGTGATTCACTTATCAACTGTGGCAAGAAAGGTCGTAAAATGGGACAAGGCTCACTTAGCAAACGTCTCACTTAGCAACATCAATTTTGGGCTCGATTGTGGTCATAAGTCGAGGACTACCTGCGTCTGGTCCTGCAGGAGTGGCCAGATGTCTCTCCAAATGTTTTCAGCCCGTTCAGCAAAAACTGGACAGAATGAGACTTTTGAACCATGTCTCAATTTGGAAGTGTTTTTTCCTTAGAAACGCAGAAAAAACACTTGAAAATTCAGACGGGTTGCTCTGCCTACCCTGGAGGTCATCCAGGCTCCTAACATCTGTCTCAAACTTGGATAGCAGCTGTTTGGGACTCAAAACACTTCTGAAAGTCATCAAAGCGAGCTTCAGATGAAAACAGGATGATCTGAAGTGGAAATACTGAGAATTTGAAAAGTTTTGCATCTCTCTAGTGTCAGAGGTCTCCAAACTTGGCAACTTTTAAGACTTGTGGAATTCCGGGAGTTGAAGTCCACAAGTCTTAAAGTTGCTAAGTTTGAAGGCCCCTGCTTTAGTTTTGCAAAGGGGGCCTTTACTCACGAGTATCCCCTCTGGGATGGGCCCTTTGCAAGTGACTCCAGGCCTTCCAAAACAAACAGCCAAAATATATAATATTTCTGCATTAGGCTCCAAGCCACTGAGCGGATTTGCATCTGCACCTGAGCAGGTGGATTTTGCAATGGGGAAAAGCAGGTTTTTCTGAAGATTCCTCTGCTGGAATTAAATTACTGGTGAACCAGTCTGAGTCCCCACCCACCGCGTGGTTTCCACAGTGTGGCTCCCTGCACAGAGAGAACTGGAGGCTGAGGAGGGGGCCAGTCCCTGGCAGGGCGAGGGCCAGCAGGTTACCTAGGTTGACCGTGAGTTTCATCTGCCCCCCATCCAGCTCAAGGCGAAGAGTGTCGGCCGATTCCTTGGAGGTGGTGGCCATCATGAAGCCGTATGCTCGCTGCGACATGAACCGGAGGGACACGTCTCGCCTCGGTGTGCATGACCGTGGGCAGCATGATTTTCATATACATGCTCCCGTCGTAGCTTAGCACGGTGGCCTCTGTCCAAGGGGAGGGGAGAGGGAGAAGGAAGAGAAGCAAGGCAGGTCAGAATGAGCAGTGTATAACCAGATGCTTGGTCTAAATCAGGGGTCTTCACATTTGGCAGCTTGAAGACTTGTGAACTTCAACTCCCAGAATTCCTCCTCCTCCAGTCATGTTAGCTCAGGAATTCTGGGAGTTGAAGTCCACAAGTCTTAAACTTGCCAAGTTTGAAGACCCTTGTGATAGATGATAGATAGATGATAGATACATACATACATACATAGATGATAGATAGATAATTAAATAGGTAGGTAGGTACGGAGAGGGAGAGAGAGAGATGATAGGTGATAGGTGATAGATCAGGGGTCTTCAACCTGGACAGCTTTAAGACTTGTGGACTTCAACTCCCAGAATTCCTCCTCTAGTCATGTTAGCTCAGGAATTCTGGGAGTTGGAAGTCCACACATCTTAAACTTGCCAAGTTTGGAGACCGTTGGTCTAAATCGGCAACTTTCAGGTATGTGAAACTTCAGCTCCCAGAGCTCCCCCAGCCAGTGGGGCAAATCAAAGCCTGTCTCTCTACCTGTCAGGTAGAGGTGAGGAAAGTGATACTACGTTACCCCCAAGCCACCCAATGGCTGGGTTGGCAAAACATGCCACCTTGCCTATTAAATTGACCCGTTTTCTGCCTTCACAAAATATACTTACTTGCTAAACTAAAGCGAGGAAGGAAGGAGGGAGGGAGGGAGAGAGGGAGGGAAGGAAGGAGAGAGGCAGGAAGCTGGGAATGAAGGAAGAAGGGCAATAAGAGAGGGAGGGAGGAGCACTTGACTCAATGAAAGCTCACCACGACACCTGACTGTTGCCGTGGGATTGCAGCCACCAGATTGCAATCAAGCCCAGTTCATGAGGTTGTGTGAACCCAGCCTGAGAGCCTGTGGCCTACCTCCAGCCACCCACCCCGTCCTCACCTCTCTCACACAGCCGGCCCAGGTAGCCGGTGCCCAAGCAGTCGCAGATGAAGCGGTTCCAGCCCTCCCGGCACAGGCCTCCGTTATGGCAGGGGGTGCTGCCGCATTGCTTGAGGGTCTCCCGGGAGCAGAAGCTGGAGACCCCGGAGACGCTCTGCACCTCGGCCAAGCGGCGCACGTCCCGGCTCTTGCCGTCGATGAAGAGGTCCCGCACGCAACCCACGTAGCCGTAGTTCAGGAAGGCTGTCCAGACCTCCGGGGGCAGGATGAGGTCCAGGCGGTTCTCGGGAAGCCCCCCCAGGTACATCTCGCTGTCCAGGTCCAAGATCTCGCTGTCGCCGCTGGCCAGGAACGGGGTGCTGCGGCTGTTGACCGAGATGGAACCTGGGAGAGAGAATGGCTCAAGCTCAACACAAGGGACAGTCGGATAAAAGGGAAAGGAGCCCCCAGCTGAATGACGGGCAGAGGAAGAAACTTGGGAAGGATCCACTCTTAACTTTTCAGGTGATGAAAAGAGACGGGAGGTTCGTACTTTCAGACTTGCAAGACTGAGCTCGGGCTCCCAAGTAGATCAAACGGGAAGCAATCAATCAGTCAATCAGAATAGAGCCACCTTAAAATAGGTTGAGAAACACTGGCATATATTTTTGTCTTCAGTCCAGAGGTGGGTATTCAGCAGGTTCTGACCAGTTCTGGAGAACCGGTAGCGTAAATTTTGAGTAGTTCGAAGAACCGGCAAATGGCCCCTCTGACTGGAGATTTTACAGTATCCTTCCCCTTGACACGCCCACCAAGCCTTGCCCACAGAACCGGTAGTAAAAAAAAATTGAATCCCACCACTGCTCCAGTCCCCTTAATCATCTTGGTTGCTCTTCTCTGCACTCTTTCCAAAGTCTCAACGTCTTTTTTGTAATGTGGGGACCAAAACTGGATGCAGCATTCCAGGTGTGGCCTTACTAAGGCTTTATAAAGTGGTACTAATACTTCATGTGATTTTGATTCTGTGCCTCTGTTTATGCAACAAAGGATTGTTATTAGCTTTTTTGGCTGCTGCTGCACACTGTTGTCACTGTACTTTATGGTAACGGCTACATGAACAGAATCTTGCCAGTCTGAAAGTACACATCTCTTGCCATCTCTTTTTACCGCCTGATAAGTTAAGACGGATCCTTCTCTTTACCAGGAGGTCCAAACTCAAAACAGGAGCCACCTGGCACATTTGGGGAATGGCGCATTTCTGAAACAGCTCCAAACCACCTATTTCACGTCCAAAAATTTGGAATTTCAAACATTTTGCATTCCATCAAATATCTATACCATGCGTTTCGTTTTAAGTTTGCTTTTAATTAAAGCACTTTCCAGATAGTTCTCGACTTACGATCATAATTGAACCCAAAACTTCTGTTGCTAAGCAGAACACTTGTTAAGTAAGCTTTGCCCCATTTTACAATCTTACTCGCCACAGGTATTAAGTGAATTACTTCGGTTTTTAAGTAAGTAACATGTTGTTAAGTGAATCTGGGTTCCCCCACTGACTTTGCTTGTCAGAAGCTCTCAAAGGGGAAGCTAGATTCACTTAACAACCACGTTACTAATTTAACGACTGCAGTGATTCACTGGCAAGAAAAAAATCGTAAAATGGGGAAAACTCACTTAACTAATTTCTCACTTAGCAACATAAATGCTGGACTCAATTGTGGTCGTAAGTCGAGGACTCCCTGCATTAACTTCACCTGTTTTCTGCAACTGCACAACCCCTTCAGCCGTTAACCAATCTCAAGGGTCCTAAGGACATCATAAGCCACACCAAAGCTAACCAGAGCAATTATGAACCAAACTTGCAGCAAGATCCTGTTGAAATCACAGGACCTGACTGGCAAATAGGCTTTAAACCAGGGATTCCTGCAGATTCCTCAGTGAAACAGGAGAATGGGAGGGATCCAGCCTTCCATAATGCAGAAAAGAAGATTCAGGGGCTGCCAACAGCCCTTCTGGTTCTGTGATAATAACACGGAGACAAAACTGGAAGAAAAAAAGGTAGCGGGGGTCTCTTCCCAAATTCCCTCTGCTCTGCTGCCAACACAAGACTACACAATGAACCTAATGTATTACTATGGCTTTCCTGTCTGTTTGTCTGTCTGTCACCTTCATTAGCCAAAATGGTGCATCGCGGGGCAACAATTTTTGAATCGCAGTACCTCAATTCTGCTCACTTAAAGAATGCGTAGAGCCACCGCTCCACATATCATTGAAACTTCAAGGATCTCTGTACAGATTATATTGGCTGCAGCACTTCTGCAATCAGGTGACGGTGGTTTCTGACACTCCCCGCCAGCTTCCCATAAAGTCAGTGGGGAAGCTGGCAGGAAGTCAAAAGCTGGAAGTCGCGCCTGCTTCCACTGTCTTTTTGCCCGCCTGTGGTCCATTTGTTAATGTCTCTGGGTAAGTAAATATTGACAAAGGGAAATCCAGCAGGTTGTATAGGTTGTCTAGTAAAGAAAGAAATTGATCTGGATGATGAAACTACAACTACAAGTCTAATAAAATAAACTGCTTTCGCCTGTCTCTCTCTCCCACTGCTGAAGCATCACCCCACCAGACAGCTTCTATTTCCTTGCCCATCTTTGCTGAATGGAAGACAATGATGCACATTCCGGAGGCATACCCACCCTTGCGCCATCACGCTGGAAGTCCACGTGGCACCACTCCCCGTCATTCACTTTCTTGGTGCTTGCCCGCATTTTGATGCCCCCTGAGCCCATGTCCAGCAGCAGGTAAAGGTAGCCGTCCAGAAGCTCCATGGCAAAATAATCTGCCTTGTGCATGCGCTCCGATCGGCTCTCCTTCGGCGGCTGCAGCCGGCCGTGGCTGAAGAGGAGAAGCCCGTTGGGTTCGGTGGTCCGGAAATCAAAGGAGATGGAGCCAGTCTTCTTGGTGTTCCACTTGGGCAGGGAAATGTATGCCTCGGGCGACTCGAAGGTGACCGGGTCGAGGGCGGCGACGTTCTCGCAACGGAAGACCAGGTCCCCGTTGATCTTCATCTTAGGGTCTCCTTCCTTGGCCAAGCGTGACAACTCCAGTTTGAAGTCATTGTTCTTGTAGACCACCTACAGAGAAAGGAGAAGAGCATCAATGGAGGTTCTCAATCATCCAGGACACACTTGTCTTGAAGGTGCTTTTTTCAAAAGGCAACTGGATTTTTGTTTTTCCTTGAAGAAGAGAAATGCCTTCAAGGAAAAACGAGGTCCAGTTGCCTTCAAGGAAAAGGCCCCTTTGGCACAAAGGAGAAGAGGCAGCAGCGCCAGCCAGACATCATCAGTGGCCCTCTCCACTAACTGCCATTGTCAGTTTCATCCAATTAGAATCGCCCGGTCAGTTTTGATCAACCAGTCCATTGTGCTGGCTGGAGTTGAATTCAACTCAGAATAAGGTCCATATTGTAGGCCTCAATGCTAACAGATTGAAGCGTTTCCCAGTTTGGCATCACAATGGTGACTGTTCCAGCCAGCTGGAGAAGACCTTGCCTGGACAAACCACATAGGAGGGACAGTTGATGTTGCAATATGGTCTCCGAATCAGAGGCATTAGATCCAATTCAAAAAAATCAGATGAGTTCCACGATCATACCGCCAAACCAAACAGTCTTGCAAAATTAATACACGTTCTCCTGATTTATGGCCCTCACCAAGTCCAGAATTCTGGCCGTTAAGTCATGCCACTTGCTTAAGAGGGTCAATTTTAGTATTGTTATTGTGGCCGTTGTTAAGCAAATGTGGCGGTCATAAAGCCAGTGATTGTGAAGCAAATGTCATGGTCCCTAAGTGAATTCGCTGTTCGCAATTGTGTGGGGTTGTTGGTTTTTGCCAGAAACCAGAGGTAAATGACAGTTTATGCCCACCTCCAAAAAAAATTGCCCATGTGGCAAGATGGTTGGCTAATAAATTTTACAAATAAATAAATAATAAATAAATACTTAATTTAAAAAATTGTAAATTGCAGTCAAGTGACTGCCGGCCTGTTGCCCAGTATCTAAAATGCAAAGATGTGACTGGGACAGACAAATGTAAGAACTTTGAATCCAGATGTTAAGTATTGGCAGTCCTTGACTTACAACAGTTAACAAAGGTGGTATTTATATGGTGCTTGTTGTAATGTAGCTTTTTAGATGTAGATTGGGGTGTTGATGGCTGGCTATTAAGTCACTGGCTGTTGTTGTTTCCTTGTGCTGCCAAGCATCCCCCTCCTAAGTCCTTGGTAAATTAGGGGTAAATCAGCACACCTTTTGTTGATTGATGGGGGCCATTTCCCAGGCTTTAATCTGGCTGTTTTTGGGCTGGCTTGGCCAACCATCTTAGTAGCTGCAAAATTGAATGTATGTCCTTGTTCATTGCAAAGTCAGGCTACCAATGATTTGGGTCTCCTCATCTGAATGTGTGCTTGGGTTCTTTCAATCTGGGGATTACTTCCTCCCCTTCTGCCCTACGTAGTCACAGGAGCAATCCTTGCAGGGGATCCAGTAGAATACTTTGGAGGTAGGCAGAACAAATTGCCAAAAGGCTACCATAGGAGGATGAATTATGCACTGTAAATCCCAAAGGTGCTTTTTTTCTTTTTCAGGAGGCAACTGGACTTCCTGGTTTTTCTCTGAAGACGTTTCGCTTCTCTATCCAAGAAGCTTCTTCCACTCTTCTCTTCTGGGATGAGAAGCGAAACGTTTTCAAAAGAAAAACCAGGAAGTCCAGTTGCCTCCTGAAAAAGTACATTTGGGAAACACAAACACAAACATGCCTGAGAATCTCCATAGATGTGCATAGTAAAGATTGCTTGGAGGTGGGAGATACATCCAAACTCATTGTTAGCCTCACATGGGAAGCTTGGAAGACAGAAACTCTGGTCCTAGTGACCGACCCAGATTGGACCCTGCAACAAATAGGCTGTTGTAAGCCCTTTGAGGTAGACCAGGCTAGGAGACCCCAGTTATAAAAGGTAAGGGTTCCCCTTGCACATATGTGCTAGCCGTTTTCCGGCTCTAGGGGGCGCTGCTCGTCCCCGTGACAAAGCCGAAGAGCCAGCACTGTCTGAAGACGTCTCCGTGGTCATGTGGCCGGCAGGACTAAACACCGAAGGCGCATGGAGCACTGTTCCCTTCCCACCAAAGGGGTCCCTATTTTCCTACTTGCATTGTTTTTTATGTGCTTTGGAACTGCTCGGTTGGCAGAAGCTGGGACAAGTGACGGGAGCTCACTCCGTTATGCAGCGCTAGGGATTCGAACCACCAAACTGCCGATCTTTCTGATCAACAAGCTTAGCGTCTTAGCCACTGAGCCACCGCATCCCCATAATATTTTTATTAGAGGGTTATAGAAAGGGACTCCTGCAAGCTTGAAAGTGCCTCGCCCGCTCCCCTGCCTTTATATACATAACCAAAAAGAAGAATTCTGTCTGAGTTGCTTTCTCAAGGTAGTCCTTGATCTACGACCGCAACTGAGGCCAGAATTTCTGTTGTTATGTGGCTCATGATGGAATTTATGACCTTTTCTTGCCAGGGTTGTTAAGTGAAGCACTGCAGTCGTTAACTGGATCCAGTTTCCCTCACCCCCAGTGATTTTGCTTCTTGGAAGCCTCCTGGGAAGGTTGCAAGAGGTGACCTTGTGTTCCCAGGATGCAGCAACCACCCTAAATACATGCTGATTACCAAGCACCCAAATTTTGGTCCTGTGACTGTGGCAATGCTGCAATGGTTGTAAGTGTGAGGACCAGTCATAACTCAACTTTTTTCAGTGCTATTGGTTGTTAAATGAATGTTTGTAAGTTGAGGATCTGTGCAGTTCTGGGCCAGGCTCAGGTTCCTTTTATCTTACTGTTCTCTTGCTTGTGGTTCTTCCTCAAAGTTGGTCTCACAGCTGCACATCTTACCTGAACAAACTCCATTACTAAATGAACCATCATCCTGTCCCAGGTGAGTCCTTAGCTTGGACAACCACAAGCATGCAGAAAGAGACTTGTGTTGCCTATAAACCAGCCCATCCAGTGTCCTCCAAACGCAGGGAAGTGGTGGCTCCCAGAACTCCTAGCTCCCAAGACCATGAGGACTAGAAACTTTACATGTTAAATGGATTTATATGGCTGCCCGTCTCGCGAAGGCAACGCTGGGCCAACAACACATGAAAACGATAGAACGGTATTAGTGTCATATACGCAGTGAGCCACGTGCAGATCTGTATGTTGTGAAGTGGAAACAACCACTTCACAAATGCGTGGCTAACACAGGAGAACAAACCCATCAGGATTAGATTCAGCAGTCCATCTGCATTTGACGGACAGAGGCCGCTCTTTTGAAGACAGCAAAGTCGCCATGGTGAATAGGCGGCAATACAAATCTAATAAATAAAATAAATAAAAATATTTTGGACAGAGAGGACCGCTGGTTTGAAAGAGGGGCCATCTAAGTTCAAATTCGACAGCCCTCCCTCAACAGAGGAGGAAGGGGGATACGGCATCGTCTATCTCCAGTCTACAACCCAGTCCTTTCAGCAGTTCCAAGAAGGCTCCACACCCATTTGCACTACTCAGGAGACCCTGAGGACACAGACAAACCTCCAAGTGGCCTCGGCAGCTCTCTGAAAGGATGCAAATGACCAGCTGTCTGCAAGGAGTATAAATCCTTCCCTTCCCCACCATCCAGTCAGAACTGAAGAAGCTTCTTGGATGTAAAGCAAAACGTTTTCAAAGAAAAAAAACAAAGTCCAGTTGCTTCTTGGAAAAATGCACCTTTGGGACATATTAATGAAATTTAAAAAACAACAACAACTGTGTTAAGAAACGTGGGGAACAGACAGATCGAGGGGAGGAGATGCTCCCTCAACCTTCTTCCCCTAAGCACTAAGCTCAGCCTTCCTCCCCATCCCCACCTGGTCCCAATCATCCCCTCCCTGGCCACTCACATCCTTGAGGCATCCCATAAAATTGTTGCTGACGGGGGATCCAGGCAGGTCCGCCGTGTTGGGACTCCCTCCGATATAGAAGAAGTCGTCCGAGCCCAGCATGGTATAGTCCTCTTGGGTGTATCCAGTGGTGGTCAGGATTCCGTCCACGGAGATAGTCACCTGTCCGTCGTGAGTGCAGGGGTTGCGGGGAGGGGGTGTGGGTGGGGGGAGACAAGGAGACAACAGAGTGTTAACCAACCACAGGACTGATGGGAGAAGGGGGAGGGCTTGGGAAATGGGGCTGCCAACTTATTTTCCGGTCTGGTTGTCTCTTCGGAGAAATGCCACGGTATTTTTTTCTGCCCTCGGGCAGAAAGGGAGGAAGACGGACAGACAGAGCAGCTGTCGCGGGGAGAACGTCTGCACAAGACTTGATGGTCCAGAAGGGGATCTGAGCACCCTGTCTATGCTGGGCCATCCACCCACCCATGCTCCGTTCTCAGCATGCCCACTGCCCGATGCTCCGGTGAGTTGCAAGTTGGCTCGGCCAACCGAGGGCTGCCCTTTCCCTGTGGCTGTTGTGGGGAGGAGCGTGCAGAGCCAGAGGGAGGAAATCCCAATTTGGGGAGCAGGTGAAGGCCGAAGGGATGCTTATACCTGCAGAAGAAGAGTTGCTTGGCTTGGCTGGAGCCGGTGAAGTTCCTGGTTTCTCCACTGCCGACAACCTTCGGGACACTTTTAGCGGCTGGGTTCGCACAACACGCTAGGCTCGGGTGACTGCTTGGCTTGCCTGAACCTGAGCATCTTGCAGGAACCCAACTCTCCTTCATTCTGTCATGGAAACCGGACCAGCCCCATCGCTCGTTTGGGCATCAGACGTTTCGCAAAACACTGGAGCTGCAATTTGTTTACCCGGGTTTAAGACAGAGGGGGTGGATATCCCAGCCCCCCCCTGGGGGGGGGTGTCTGGCATCTGCCCACCCCTCATTTGTGTTTTCTTTGTCGTTTTCTTCTTTGCTGGCTCCTAGATACAGATACAGATTAACAGAGTTGGAAGGGACCTTGTTGGTCATCTAGTCCAACCCCGCCCAAGCAGGAGACCCTACACCATTTCTGACAGATGGCAGTCCAGTCTTCTCTTGAAAGCTTCCAGGGATGAAGCTCCCACAACTTCCGAAGGCAACTTCTGTTCCATGGGTTGACTGTTCTCACTGTCAGAAAATTCCTCCTTATTTCCAGGTTGAATCTCTCCTTGATCAGTTTCCATCCATTATTCCTTGTCTGGCCTTCAGGTGCTTTGGAAAATAGCTTGACTCCTTCCTCCTCTCTGGGCCAGCCCCTCAGATACTGGAAGATGCTATCCTGTCTTCCCTGGTCCTTCTCTTCCCTAGACTAGCCAGGCCCAGTTCCTGCAACCATCCATTGTATGTTTTAGCCTCCAGTCCCCTAATCATCTTGGTTGCTCTTCTCTGCACTCTTTCTAGAGCGTCAACATCTTTGTTATAGTGTGGTGACCAAAACTGGATGCAGTTTAGGTGTGGTCTTACTAAGGCTTTATAGAGTGGTATTAGTACCTCCCTTGATCTTGGTTGTATCCCTCTGTTAATGCAGCTTAGGATTGCATTGGCTTTTTTGGCTGCCGCCACACACTGCTGTCTCCTATTTAACTGGTTGCCCACTAAGACTCCAATCTCCCTCTCCCAGTTGCTGCTATCAGGCCTGATTTCACCCAAACTATGTATGTGCTTTTGGTTTTTCTTGCCTAAGTGTAAGACTTGACTTTTCTCTACACTGAATTTCATTTTGTTAGATAGGGCTCAGTGTTCAAGTCTGTCAAGATCCAGCTGGATCTTGAGCCTATCTTCTAGGGTGTTGGCTATTCCTGCCAGACTAGGATGGATGTCAGCCATAATTGTAGAGCCAAGAACATAAACTCTAGTAATGCTGATGCTTCTGGGAAGTTGCTAACTTCTGAACCTAGCAATTAAAAAAAAAATTTCCAAACAGGGCAAGTACCTGCCTTCTGCATCATGGTTTATTTCCAGAGATGGGGCCTAGAAGCCATTTTAGAAAATAAAAATGATGGGTCGTTGCGCCCTAAGGGTGGGTGAGCAACATGCCCAACTACCTAGGAGAAGAAATAGTTAGCTGGACTCCAGGGATCATTGCTGAGAGGCTTAGATGCCAGGGAACAGCCATGTGAATTCTCTTTCAGAAAAAGGGGGATCCAAAGAAGGGCGGCCATTTTGTGAAGGCCCTCACAGCAGGCTTTTCAAACGCCAAGATCAGCCACCAGCTTAAAGGCAGCTTCCTGGCGAGCCTTTCAGATCTTCTTGGTGGCTTTGAGAAAATTCTCAACACAAGCAATCCTATATCCTTTTTATCAGTATCGTACTGAATTTTTTTTCTGTTTTGTTTTATTGGACGATGCCCAGAGTCGGTTTGGACTCGGGTGGTGCCTAAATTGAATAAATTAAATATAAATACAGATCATCCTCAACTATAAATACAGGTCGTCCTCAACTTATGACCACAACTGAGCCCAAAAATTATGTTATTAAGTGAGAACTTTGTTAAGTGAGCTTTATCCCATTTTGAAACTGTTCTTGCCACTGTTGTTAAGTGAATCACTGCAGTTGTTAAATTATGGGGATGCTGCAATGGTCGTAAGTGTGAAAAATGGTCATAAGAAACTTTTTTCACTACTGTTGTAACTTTGAATGGTCACTAAATGAACTGTTGTAAATCAAGGACTATCTGTACACATCTTTATAGCCAAGGAATTGGTCAGTTATATTGACTTCAGGTACTCTAACATTATCTATCTACCTACCTACCTACCTATCTATCTACCTACCTACCTATCTACCTGCCTATATC
>CM019166.1:6985614-7061294 GCA_009733165.1 Naja naja
TTTCTGCCACAACCCTGGATGGAACACAAAGCAATGGATGGAACACAAAGCAAGAATAAAAACTTCAAACAAAAAATCTAACAACTCCCAGCATTTGAAAGGGAAACGCTCCTTTGCACATCAATATTCAGCCTAGTTGGGCTCCAGCTTTCAAGTCAGAGCTGAATAAGCTTTCTGGATGAGAAGCGAAATGCCTTCAAAGAAAAAAAAAGAATGCCCAGTTGCCTCTTGAAAAAAGTACCTTTGGGGTGCAAACGACAAACTCTTTGAACTAAGCAGGGGACCTGAGAGACTATCAAGTTTCCATCAGCAGGGCAAAATGGGACTGTGGGATTGACTAGACTGGGTTCTCTGGTGAAAGGAGGTTGAGTGTTTGTGTTTTTTAAGAATTCAACTCCCAGAATTCCCCAGGGAGAATGATGGCACCAGGGCACCTGATGGAAAGGTTGGGTCTTCAGATTTCTATTACACTTTCTGAGCATCAAGTTCTTAATCGGAAGAGAACTTTCCTATCAGTTGCCAAAAAGGAATTTTGGCAGGATATTCTACACCCTTCTCCCCAGAAAGCTGACTTTACTGCTGAAAAAAAAGAAGAAGAAGACTTGGCACTTAAAAACAGAGAAGCAAGCAGGCAAACAAGAAAACTGTTTGGGAACCCAGCAGGTATGCATAGGTAGTCCTCGACTTACGACCACATTCGAGCCCAAGTGAGGCCGTTGTTAAGCGAGCTTTGCCCTGTTTTACCCTCTTTCTTGCCACTGTTGTTAAGCGAATCCCTGCAGTTGTTAAGTAAGGAACAAGGTTGTTAAGCAAATCGGGCTTCCCCGTCACAAAAGGGGGATCGTGTGACCCTGGGACACTGCGACCATCATAAATATGAATCAATTGCCAAATGTCTGAATTTTGATCACGTAACCACGGGGACACTACAATGACCGTAAATGTGAAAAACGTTCATAAGTCTGAAAACATGGCTGTTCCAACTTGCAGACCTGGACTGATGGAGGGGAGGGTTTTTTTAGTAAATTGTTTTTATTCATTTTTAATTGATTATTGGGTTTCATATTTAATTTTTTTAATATTGTATTGTATTTGTACTGTTTTTATGATTGTACGCCGCCCCGAGTCCTTCGGGAGATGGGGCAGCATAGAAATCCAATAAATGAATGAATGAATGAACGAAGTCACTTTTTTCAGCGACCTTGTAACTTCGAACGGTCACTAAGTGAACCGCTGTAACTGGAGGACTACCTGTATAAACAAAGAAAACCCGCTCTCTTACTAGAAAGCCGGTCCTCAGCTGGAATGATGGATAAGCTGCCTCTGGAAAAAAAAAAGCCAACATCCTTTGCTTGTCTGTTGTTTTACCCCATCGTTGCAGCTTTTATCTTTTATTTAT
The DNA here is from genome assembly GCA_009733165.1 of Naja naja. NCBI lineage: Eukaryota > Metazoa > Chordata > Lepidosauria > Squamata > Elapidae > Naja > Naja naja. The sequence goes on from CM019166.1 coordinate 6,987,014, forward strand.
AGCAAGGAGATTGGCTTGACTTGGGTCGGCTGGCAACCCAACCACAAGCCATTTGGGGTGGTGTAAGCTTTGCTGCAGCCTGCGGAAATGCAGGGAGGCTTAATGGTTGTGGGTTCCAGCTTCCGAAGGCTGGATGGCCAAGGTAAGGGGGTTCTGCATTTGTCTGCTTCCTGGTTTTGTTTTGTTTTTAATTTGCAAAAAAAAAAGGGAAGGGAAAGCATGGCAGGTAGGATTCTCAAGGGCTGCCTGGCTCTTTCCCAAAACGCATTTGCTCTCAGGGCTGTCTTAAATAAATAAATAAAGAAGTAAATAAATCCCAAGGAAAGAAGGGACTTGAACCACAGAGATTTGGGTAGAGGTGGTCCTCAGCGTAATTGAGACCAAATTTCTGTTGCTAAACAAAACAGTTGGTTCAGTGAGTCACACTGTATTATTATTATTATTATTATTATTATTATTATTATTATTATTATCTGGGTGAAGTCAATCACTGCTGTTGTTAAGTAATCGTGTTTTTGTTAAATGATCTTGGCTTCCCATTGACTTTTTGTTTTTTGGTCTGAAACTGGCTGGCAAGGTTGCCAACGAGCCGTGGTGGCCTAGCGGTTAGAATGCAGGTTAACTCTGCTCACAGCCTGGAGTTCGATCTTTATGGGGATTCAAGGCTGACTCAGCCTTCCATCCCTTCGGTAAAAGGAGGAGCCAGATTGTTGGGGGCCAGAGGCTGACTCTATAAACTGCTTAGAGAGGGCTGGGAAGCAATGTGAAGCTGTATATAAGTCTAAGGGCTACTGTTATTAGCTGTGGTGGCGCAGAGGTTAGAATGCAGTATTGCAGGCTAATTCTGCCGACTGCTAGCAGTTCAATCCTGACCTGCTCAAGGTTGACTCAGCCTTCCATCTTTCCATGGTGGGTAAAAGGAGGAGCCAGATTGTTGGGGGCAAGAGGCTGGCTCTGTAAACCGCTTGGAGAGGGCTGGGAAGTGGTATATAAGTCTAAGTGCTATTGCTATCTTCTTTCCTTCTTTCCTTCCTTCCTTCTTCCCCTTCTTTCCATGGTGCTGTGGTTAGAATGCAGTATTGCAGGCTAACTCTGATGACTGCAGGCAGTTCGATCCTGACCTGCTCAAGGTTGACTCAGCCTTCCGTCCTTCTGAGGTGGGTAAAACAAGACCCAGGTTGTTGGGGGGCAAAAGGCTGACTCTGTAAACCGCTTAGAGAGGGCTAGGAAGCACTGTGAAGCGGTATATAAGTCTAAGGGCTATTGTTAGTGCTATTTTGCTTCTTGGAAGCTGGCTGGGGTAATTCTGGGAGTTGAAGTCCACGTATCTTAAAGCATCCGAGGTTGAAAAATATTGATGTAAGGCATAGATGCCGCCTGCTTCTTTCAAAAGAGAATCTGAAAAGCGGTAATGGGGGAAAAGAGATGAGACTTGGTAAAAGCAGAGATGGAGCACAACCTAACATTTCAAGGGGAACAAGCCAATGTTGAAATAAACTACTATGGTAGCCAGAGAAAGAGGCAGCCTTTGGGCAACCAACAGCTGAACATGGACTTTCAGCTCCAGATGAGAAGCGGCATGGAAAGAGATCTCAGTTAAGTGTGTCAAAAAGGGGAGGAGAACAAGAAAAGGAATGGCCAGGGTGGTGCAGTGGCCAGAATGCAGAATTACAGGTTACTTTTGCCCATTCTTAGAAGTTCAATCCTGACTGGCTCAAGGTTGACTCAGCCTTCCGTCCTTTCAAGGTTGGTAATGTGGGACAGATTGTTGGGGACAAGAGGCTGACTCTGTAAACTGCTTAAAGACAGCTGTAAAAGCATTGTAAAGCGGTATACAAGTGCTATTGCTATTTTTTCCCTTCCTTCCTTCCTTCCTTCTTTCCCTTCCTTCTTTCCCTCCCTTCCTCCCTCCCTCCCTCCTTCCTTCTTTGTGGTTAGAATGCAGGATTGCAGGCTAACTCTGTCCATTGCCAGCAGTTCAATCCTAACCTGCTCAAGGTTGAATAACCCTTCCATTCTTCCGAGGTCAGTAAAACGAGGACCCAGATCGTTGTGGGCTAGAGGATGACTCTGTAAACCACTTAGAGAGGGCTGTAAAGCACTGCACAGCGGTATATAAGTGCTATTGCTATTTTCCTTCCTTCCTTCCTTCCTTCCTTCCTTCCTTCCTTCCTTCCTTCCTTCCTTCCTTCTTCCTTCCTTCCTTCCTTCCTTGTGGTTAGAATGCAGGATTGCAGGCTAACTCTGTCCATTGCCAGCAGTTCAATCCTAACCAACTCAAGGTTGACTCAGCCTTCCAAGGTTGGTCAAATGAGGACCCAGATTGTTGGGGGCAAGACGTTGACTCTGTAAACCCCTTAGAGAGGGCTGTGAAGCACTGTGGTACATGCAAGTGGTATATAAGTCTAAGTGCTATTTCTATTTCTATGGCTATTCTATTCAGCAGCTGGCCTTGGACCATGCATGGTTCAGACCAGAATGCATAGGAAGCAGCTGGATGAAATGGGCTTGCAAAGAGGAAGGTGACTTGTTGGTTTCTTGCTACAGACAATGGAAGGGAATGCTAATATGCCTGAAGATGGAAACAGCATTCAAAAAATAATATTTAACAGAGACAAATGCAACACTGTGCATTTAACTGTCTTCACTTAGGAAACAAGGACTCTTAAGGGAGAGGTTTAGGCTGAGGAAAGAGCCAGCTTGAGAATTGTACTTATAAAAATGATTTTGGAATGTTAGTTGCCTTCAACTTGAGTTGATGGGCTGCAAGATGACGATGATAATTGAAAGTGTCAGCAGATGCATCATTTTTCAATTTAAAGGAAGAAATAATTCTGCTTCATTTTACATCTGTCTGAGCCCGGTTTGAATTTTGTCCCTTGATCCATGCATCAAACTTTAGGAAGGATTTGGAGAAAAGTGGAAGAGATTTAGAGCTAGGTTACAAGGACAAGCAGGTAACGAGAAACCAAGCCCTGTGGGAAGAAAGTGGTGGAGTTGTCCATGTGGAGAAGATTAAAGGGATATGATTATGCGCTTCGAGGGCCATGGAAAGAAAACAAGGAGAGAAGCAACTTAGAACTAACTTCCTAACCGTGAAAACAATGAATTAGTGGAACGAGTTGTTTCCAGAAGTTCTGGATGCATCATTGGAGGCTTTTAAGAGGAGACTGGACAGCCATTTGTCTGGAATGGTCAGAAGGCACCTTGGAGGTCATCTAGTCCAACCCCTAGCCAGCTCAGGAATCTGACACCACAACACCCTCAGCAGATGGCCAGTCTCTGTTTAAAGCAGGGGTTTTCAAACTTCTCTAAGACTTGTGGACTTCAACTCCCAGAATTCATCCTCCAGTCATGTCAGCTCGGGAATTCTGGGAGTTGAAGTCCACAAGTCTTAAAGCTATCAAGTTTGGGGACCCCTGGTTTAAACTTTCCAGCCAAGGAGGAAGCACCACAGTCCAAGGAAACCGTAACTTTGGGGCTGATTGCAATTAGATCCCATCTGGATCTTGTTATTCTGACTCTGTAGACATAGAAAAGGAATTATCATGCCAAGGGCTGGGAAAGAGAGAGAGGGTGGGACACAGAGCACCATTAACGACTCTTATCCAGTTAGTTGCACTGGAAGAAAACTTACAGCGTCTACCTAAAATGGAATTCCTTTCGCCTTGATAGTTACTGATGCATTTATTTGGGCTTTTATTCTGATGTGCTGCCTAAGGACTCCTTTATCTGGGAAATCATGTAATTTTTGCAGGATCCAATCTGTGTCCAGACGTTTAGCCTCCGGACTCAAGTTGGAGCCCATCCTTGAGACGGAAAACTCGAACGACAAAACCTCTGGTCCCAATGACAGACCCAGATTGCATCCTGCAACCTTATCCTTGGACACGTAAATGGGCCTTCATCCATGTAATTCCTGACTGTTTTTGTTTAAAGAGCTGTCAGGTGTTAATTAGACCTCTTTAAGTTTGTACTTTTGAAGGACGCAGTGACTCCAGCATGGTTTTGGCTCGGAAAAGAGGGCAGAAACTGAACAAAGGTTGCTAAGTGAGGCAATCCTACAGATAGTCCTTGATTTACGACTGCAATCGGGACCAGAATTTGCACTCCTAAGCAAGACACTTGTTCAAGTGAGTCACGCCCAATTTTACAAACTTTTTGCCACAGTTGTTAAGTGAACCACCGCAGTTGTTAAGTGAATCTGGCTTCCCCTGTTGCTGGGAAGGCCAGAAACGGGATGCTGCAACCATTGTAAACACCTGCCAGTGGCCAAGCAGCCAAATTTTGATCAGGTGAGAGTGGAGGTGCTGCATTGTATGTGCCAGGATAGGTCAGTGCTGTTGTAATTTCAAACAATTGCTAAGCAAAGGATTGCAAATGCAGGATTACCTGTACCACATTTTCCATGTCATCCTAACAAAGAACCAGACCCAAAGAGGAATAGGGGCAGGGGCAAAGATCCACAAGGGGTGCTTACTGATATTTTTTTAAAAATTTTGTACATTCCTCTTGGTGATTTCGTTCCACCGTGCGTTTTCCTCAACCTGGTTCATTCCAGATTTCATAAATCTCAAGGCTGCTAACTGCCTCCCTGCCTGATTCCCTGGTTGGCGTTACACTGAGGGTTCACACTAACCTTTTACAAACTCAGTTTAACAAAATACTGTGGTTTTGTTTATAGGACAGGTGATGTACAAACAAGTAAACTGAATGGAAGGGCTGCAGTTCCTGCAACAGGACCAATCAGAAATGAGCTAACCTGGACTAAAAGACCCCCAAGGTCCCTTCCAGCTTATTCTTAATTCTTATTCCATTCCCATTCCCTATCCTATTCATTTTAACCCAGATTTTGATGTTTTGCAAATCCAGCTGAAAGAGATACCTGGCTATCACAGGCAGAGGGGAAAATTGCCAACCCCTTCAAAGTTGCACCATTCAATCCAGCATTTCTCAACCCTGGCAACTTTAAGTTGGGTGGACTTCAACTCCCAGAATTCCCCAGCCAGCTGGCTAGGGATTTCTGGGAATCGAAGTCCACGTGTCTTAAAGTGGCCAGGGTTGAAAAACACTGATCCACTTACTGGAGTTAATCGATTTATCTCTGTTCTGGAGTAGACAGGTAAGTCTGGTCAGGAGCTCAGAAGACATTTAGCCCAAATGCATGGACATCTCCCTCCCTGTTCTGTGTCTGAGAAGCACATTATGTTCTGGTCAAATCTGCACAGCACACTAGCTTAGACTGGGTTGCCTTTGTGCATCCTACTGAACCACAAGATGGTTCTCCCTCAAGGGGAGAAGCAACCTAGAACTAAGGAGAAATTTCCTGACAGTGAGAACAATGACCCAGTGGAACAGATGGCCTCCAGAAGTTGTGGGTACTCCATCACTGGAAGCTTTCCAGAAGAGACTGGATAGTCACTTCTCTGAAATGGAACACCTTCCAATCTGTTATTCTATTACACTGTGCATTAGAAGAAAACAGAAAATGTGGGTTCTCACAATATGCTAACCCCCTCCCCAATAATTAAGTTTAGCATGCTGTGGCTGTTTGGTCCTTTCCTGACCTTTTCTTGTGCCTTATGAGTGCTCATAAGAGTAGCAATTGTATTTTGCTAATCTGGGTTTAATGCGTTGTGTGAATGAGTGTATGCGTTTAGCTGACTAACTCATTTCCAATTTACCTAACTAGCCTTCCTTCAATAAATAATATTCCAGATGTGGTGGATTATAACCCAATCATCCCCACGATGTGAGAGGATGATGGATGTTGTAGTTCAGCACATTCACAAGTACCTTTAAGGCAAGGGCTGGGTGAGATATTTAAATCATGTCTTTAAACAATTTTAATACATGTCATGGTCTTGGGTATTCTGGTTTCTTTCTTCATGGCTGTCTAATAAATTATTTTCTGAAAAAAGATTTCGTCTGTTGATATCTATCTAGCTATCACTAGCACTTATATACCACATCAAAGTGCTTTCCAGCCCTCTCTAAGCAGTTTATAGAGTCAGCCTCTTGCCCCCAACAATCTGGGTCCTCATTTTACCGACCTCGGAAGGACGGAAGCCTGAGTCAACCTTGAGCCAGTCAGGATTGAACTGCTGGCAATGGGCAGAATTAGCCTGCAATACTGCATTCTAACCACTGTGTCAGTAGGGCTCTGTCTGTCTGTCTGTCACTCTATCACTATCTATAACTCTATCACTCTACCTACCTAACTTTCTACCTTTCTAACCTACGTTACCTACCTATATCTTAAGGCTAACAAATGTAGAGGCTCTTGTGTCACACTGCACACTTCAACAACTGCCCAGAAATATATATATATATATATATATAGGTCTTGGTGTATTGGGTCTTGTCCGTGTAAGATTGAGAATACCTTGGCAGCGTTTGAAATCTCATCCGTCATCTTCAGGCTGGTGTCTTCAGCTTCGTTCTCCTGGGAGAAGTGTGTGATTGTGGCTGTTTTCCCCTTTTAAACTCTAGAGTTGGCTGTGTTGTTACTTCTTGATTGGTTTGTGGAGTTGATGTATGCAGATTGGATGGCTTTTTCCTGAGACCCTGTGTGGCTGAGGTGCTGGATGACGGATGAGATTTCGTCGAAACGTTGCCAAGGTATTCTCAATCTTACAGGGACAAGACCCGAATACACCAAGACATACATACATACATACATACATACATACATACATATATATATATATATATAATTACATTTATATGCCCTTCTCGGAAGACTCAGGCTGACTTACAATTTTGGATACAACCCAGTGTGCTCAGCAATAGCCTTCATTCCATTGTATATGCCTGCTTATTACTAAGCGGCATTTTTACAAAGTCAGCTTATTGCCCCCAACAATCTTGGGTCCTCACTTTACCTACCCCAAGAGGATGGAAGGCTGAGTCAACCTTGAGCCTGGTGGGATTCCAGCCTGCAATAATTGCAGGCAGCTGGAACTTAAGTGCTAGGCATTTAACAGCCTGCACCACCAAGGCCCTATTCTTATTAGTCCTGGAGAGGTTGCAGGGCTCTGTGGTTTTCCTCCTACAAGGTTGACACAATTAGTAAAAGTCTTGGAGTCGAATGCGACTTCTGGTGGCTTCATGGACAGGTCTGTGCATTTTCTTGGCAGCAACATGGAATTTGTTCACCACAACCTTACAGAATAACAGTGTTGGAAGAGACCTCAGACGTCTTCTACTCCAACCCCCTGTTCAAGCAGAAGACCCTATCCTATTTCAGACAAATTGTTGTCCAGCCTCTTCTTAAAAGCCTCCAGGGATTGGAGCACCCACAGCTTCTGAAGGGAAGCCGTTCCACTGGTTGATTCTTCTCCCTTTTGCCTTCTAGGGGAGAAAGAGAATTCCCCCAGTCTAAAATCTGGCCCTGAGATTTCTTGCTCTACGACAGTCTGACCCAAGTCCCAGGATTGGCCAGGACAGAGCTCTAGGGAAGTCTAAAAAGCTTGCACAATCTTTGAATTGATCTTGCTGGATGCTTTCCTCTTCCTTTCCCTTGGCTATTTCCTGTTTCTCGACAGTTCGCAAACGGGGAAAGCATTTATGTATTCCAGTTTGCATTAATTGCCTTTTAAATACACTGGGGGTTTTGCTAATGAAGCGCCGGCATCTCTGGAGCCGAAGTACAGACGGACGCCAGAGGAGGGCTTCCCTCTTCTGCAGTCACGCAAAGCCACTAAACAGGACGGGGTTCCCCTCCAAGCGGGCCAAGCTGAAAGGCGCTTGCTTCCCCAACCTGGCGCTTTCTAGGTGAGCCGGAATTATAGTTCTCCAACTTGCAAAGTCAACAGGTGGCTGAGAATTCAAAAACAGCCACAAAGCACAAGGTGGGGGGCTGGGGGAGTTTCTAGGAAACTGAAAAACTCCCAAACTCGCATTTTGAAAAGGCAGGCGGTCCTTGACTTACAAGCATAATCGGGGCCAGAATTTCCATTGCTAAGCGAATTGCACCCGATGCTACCATCTTTTGGTTGTTAAATGAATCACCGCAGTTGATCATGCAGTCGTTAAGTGAAACTGGCTTTCCTCCCCTTGGCTTTATTTGTCGGAAGCCAGCTGGCCAAGTAGCAAATGGCCATCCCATGACCTTGGGATAGTTCAACTCTTGTAAACCTATGTTGGTTACCAAGCAATCGAAGTTTGATCACGTGACTATGGGGATGTTGTAACTGCGAGGAAAGGTCGCAAGTCACTTTGCTCAGTGTCGTTGCAATTTCAAATGATCATTAAACAAATGGTCGTAAGTTGAGCTCTGCCTGTATCCATGTTGGTGGTTTCCATCCAGTCCAATCTGGTACAGCACTTGAAAAACTAAATTTAACATTTCAACTTTGGAGAATCAGACTTTTACACTATCTGCATCCCATAGTAGTTTGTAAACTATGCTGTCCACCTTAGCATGCCATAAGAGCACTCAGCATTCTGCTTACTTGATAAACATGGTTTAAGTAAACCATTGCTTAATGTTGGAACCCAGTCTGGAAGGGGTTTGAATAAAGCAGGATTTTGTGTCCCTAGGAATGGAGGACTCAAATACTATCTGCTTGTTTCTTTCCCCAAGAAATTCTTGGGCAACCCTTGGCATCATGAGAAAGCTTAACTGGAATTTCTGCTTTCTCCTCTCAAATTCCACCAAGACTCTTAAGTACAGAGGTCAAGTATTTTCCAAAGCACCAGAAGGCCAGACAAGGAAGCATGGATGGAAACGGATCAAGGAGAGATTCAACCTGGAAATAAGGAGGAATTTCCTGACAGGAGAACAATCAACCCCCGGAACAGAAGTTGCCTTCGGAAGTTGTGGGAGCTTCATCCCTGGAGGCTTTCAAGAAGAGACTGGACTGCCCTCTGTCAGAAATGGTGTAGGGTTTCCTGCTTGGGTGGGAGATTGGACTAGATGACCTACAAGGTCCCTTCCAACTCTGTTAATCTGTATCTGTATCAGAGTCCTTGACTTACGACTGGTTGCTAGGCTAGCCACTATTTGAAATTACAATAGACCGGGAAAAGGGGAATTTATGATCAGGGTCCAAAGTTTCAATGGTTTCACCCTTTTCCCACATGGTCACATTATCGCACTTCAAGTACTAGGCAATATAACCCCATTTATGGCTGTTTGCAGTCTCCTGCAGTCACATGACTGCTCTTTAAGACAATTTTGCCGAAAACCATCGTTTCTGGTTCTAGGGGCTTAATGACTGCTGTGTTCGCTGAACGGCCACGGCAAAAATGGTTTTAAGATCGGGTCAATCACGTGACCATTATGACTTTAACCTCATAATTGGAGAACTAGGTATATGTAGACTTCAGATCAAATTTTGGCTTCCCCGTCTCTCTAATCTGTGTTACATGTTATTTGAAGAGATTTGTACATCTAAAAGTTTGCAGACTTCATGACCTCTGAGCTGGCTTGAATCTAGAATGCTTTTTGCCCTTGGTAATTTTAAGTTGGGTGGACTTCAACTCCCAGAATTCCCCAGCCAGCAAGGTGGCTAAGAAAATTTGGCAGATGAAATCCAGCCTGCTTGAAACTGCCAAGGCTAGGAAATACTGATCTAGATGCTGCTCAAACATGGGTTTTGAAAGTGTCAACTATCTTTTTCTTTTAAAAAGTTGGAACTGGTTTGGGGGGGAAGAGCTCTCAACAGCTCCAAGACCTTTTAGCACTCTAAATATCAGATGCTACCTTAAAAATGTGGACTTTGCTTTCTAGATCCTGCTTTCTTGTTGCTGCTGAAAACAGGATACTGGAGCTAGGATCTATTGGGAAATCCTGGATGATCTCCCCTAGATGGTTCAGAATTTCTGAAACCCGCTTACTTCACTGTAGAAAATCTAAATAATTTCCCCTACATATTATTCTGCTGAAAAGAAGGAAGCTTGAGAGAATGAAACTATCTTTGAGTTCCATGTGTGAGCTCCTGGAAGCAAAAGTTTTGAATCTTGGGCACATGTATTGTACCAGTGGTAGTGTTGGTGTTTTACTCACAAAACAAGTCCACACATCTTTAAAAATTTCACTTTTCCCATTGCTCACAAACCCTCCTGGGTCTGATCTTTCTTCACATAAACTGACTCTATATTTTCCCCTCTATGGCTGATTTTCTCTCTTATGGTTGTAAGGCTACCTTAGAACAAGCTAAGTTTGCATTCTGTATCTCAAAATAAGAAGTGAATAGCCAAGAGAAATGCCAAGATCCCCTTTCTGATCCGTTCTTTCCCTTTTTCGTTTTGAAATCATAATGAGGGGTAGAAACATTTCGCTTGGTGTTATGTTTCCTTCCGATATGCACGTCTTTTCCGCCACGAAGAGGACTTCATTCTCAAAACGAACTGTGCATCTCCCACTGGCTGTCACTCATGCCCAAGATCCTTTGAAGGCATCGTCGTCAGGTAGTGAAGGGTGAGGAGCACAGAACGATCCAGCTAGGAAACCAAGTCCTGCCACCTTTCCGATATTTGACAGTCGGTCCAAAGATCAAAAAAGTTTTAGCACACCAGACACAGGGATACACCAAACTTAAGACATTTTGGAGCAGGTCTTAATCACCTTGTCTCCGAGGAAAGCGTGCACTCAACCAAATCTTCCAGCAGTGGGCAGTGCTGAGCAAGCTCTGGACCGAAATCTGAGCAATTCAATTCGATCATCAGATTGTTTGGGAGCAGATTTAAGGCATTAAAATGAGACCATGGGAGGGGCAGGGGATGCGAACATCCCCACTGGGGTCTTTCTTTTCAAAGCTGCAACATCTCAGCTTTAGTGAAATGGACAAGCACATCCTGGAGAAGTCAATGTTGTCTCCCCTACCCTCCACCCCCCCCCCCCTTTTTGTCCCCTTCATTCCTGTAGATATATATTTTCTGAACCATCAAGGCTTGTGCAGAACAGGGCAAGTTTTGGGAAATAAAAGAGAGAGAGAGAGAAAGAGAGAAAGAGAGACTGTGTAGATGTCTCCTTGCAATTCCGTTTTGTTTTGGTTATTTTGGCTGCCCGCCCTGGGCAAAGCCAAGAAAGGGGGCAGCAGACCCATTGGTGGGGGAGCTGAGCCTGTTGGGGCATTTCAAGGGGGGAGGAGGAGGGGGTCTTCTTTCCAATCCAAGCAATGAAGGAAGGGGAGATGGAAGAGAAAGGGGGCAGGGAGGCAGGGTCTCATTAGTAATTAGTCAATTCAACATGCAAACGAGGTTAGAAGGCAGAGAGGTGGGGGAGGGGTGGAAGAGAAAATGACTGGTGGGGGGACAGCTGGGAGGGGGCAAAAGTTAGTCTACATTAGGGGTCTCCAAGCTTGGCAACTTTACGCCTTGTGGACTTCAACTCCCAGAATTCCTCAGGCTGAGGAATCCTGGGAGTTGAAGTCCACAAGGCGTAAAGTTGCCACAGCTGGAGGCCCTGGTCTATGTGACCTCTAAAAGGCCCTTCCAACCTTCGATTCTAGCCTGTTCCCCCTCAATGCCAGAGGGAGGAACAGATGCTAACTTTCTCTCTCTAGAGATAGGCTAGGTAGATCATGTATGGCTGACCTTTTGGTGGCCAGGAACAACTGAATGGTCAGAAATCAACTGACCGCTGGGTGGGAATGCCCCACAAGTGGGAGAGCCTTAAATTCATGACTCCTAAACTCACTCAAATGGGCTGAATTTTTTTTAAAATTTTTTTTAAAATTCATGTTTATATCCTGCCCTTCTCCGGAGACTCAGGGCGGCTTACAAGTTTTGGGATACAACCCAGTGCACTCAGCAATAGCCTTCCTTCCATTGTATATGCCTGCTTATTACTAAGCGGCATTTTTACAAAGTCAGCTTATTGCCCCCAACAATCTTGGGTCCTCACTTTACCTACCCCGGGAGGATGGAAGGCTGAGTCAACCTTGAGCCTGGTGGGATTCGAGCCTGCACTAACTGCAGGCAGCTGGAACTAAGTGCTAGGCGTTTAACAGCCTGTACCACCAAGGCTCTTATTTTGACCGACCGTGCAAAGCCAGAACAAACCAACCACGATCCCTAAGCTTGAAAGAAGCAGAGCTTTGAATGTGGGGCAAATGCAGCTGCTGCTGTGTTGGAAGAAGGCAGCCCCCATGTTTTGAGAGGGGAGGTCTTCCGTCTGCGTCCTTGGTTCTTTGCAGAGTTTTAGGAGACCCTGCCTTGGAGATCTGCCCCCCGCCCAGAGTCTTAATCTCTCATTTTAATTTTGCCCCAGAGCTGGACCAAAAAGCTCTCCCCTGCTTGGGAATCAATGTCAGTCTTTTGGGCTGAGCATGGAAATTATTTTTTGGACAGGCAGAAAAGGAAGTTGAAGCGCGTCCCATTCTCTCACCTTCTGGCCCAGCCATCCAGGCAACGCTTCCAGGGATGACGTCCAAATCATTTCTACCCAGGAGGGGGCTTGGACCAAAAACCCTGGGGGCCTCCCCTGTGCTAGAAATAGAGGTGGTCCTCGACTTACGATCACAACGGAGCCCAGGATTTACGTTGCCAAGGGAGAAATTGGTTAAGGGAGTTTGGCCCCATTGTATGACTTTCCTTGCCACAAGCCCCCATTTGAGAGCCGTTTATGCATGTCCTACGCTTGCCCTCTGAAGGGGAGGGAAGCAGGAGAAGAGGAAGAGGAAGAGGAAGAAGAGGAGGAAGTGGAAGTGGAAGAGGAAGAGGAAAGGGAGGCCTGAGTTAAGAAGAAAAAAAAACCTGGGGCAATCTCCTCAGACAAACTTAAAAGTTCAGACACAGAAATGGCAGTTAGTAGGAACAATCAACACAGTCTTTAATTAGTATACTATTAGTACAACAGGAGTTAATTACCAGCTAGCATTCATTATGTCTCTCCATTAATTATTTAATTAATTGTCAGAGAGAGAGAGAGTGAAGAAGAAGAAGGAGAAGAAGAAGAAGAAGAAGAAGAGATTGGCAGAGAGAAATCAGATGGAAACAGAAGCCGTGCAAGGCGGGGAGAGGTGAGGAGAAAGGTTACCCCATGCGTGTTAGATGGGATGAGAGGGCACTCCCAGGGGTGGGGTGGGGGGCGTGGAGAGGAGGTGCCGGCGTGCAAGAGGAATGAGAAAGAATGGAAGAAGGGCAGGTAAAGGTGTGCAAGCGACCAAGGAGGCGGAAATCATGGTGCTTTTAAAAAGATTTCTAACGGGAGCACTCGGCCTTCCCATGTTCAGTCTGGAAGGTGGAGGAATGGCCTCCCACACTGGACAAAAACTCAATTTCCCCACCCACCCCCAACAAATACCCGAAGGGCGCACAGACACACACACAGCTTCCCCCCCCCCAAACAACATGGGCACCACACAGAAAGGCACACACTCAAGAGGAAGAAAACTCAACCATCCTGGGGAAAAACACACACTCAGAATCCAGCAGCTCCTAAGACAGTCTCAGACCCACCAGTCACCATCCAGACCCAATGTGTCCAGAGTGTACCAACACCCACACTGACCCATTCCTGCCTCCCTCACAATCATCATCTTCATTTAATGACCCCATAATCCCTTGCACGGTAGAGCCTGGGCAACTGAATGAAGCTAGCAGAGTGTTTGAATGGCCAGATGCCCTCCCTGTTGCCAATGAGGAGTTTTGTTCAGTGGATATATTCTCAGTGTGCCCAAAGAGAGAAAGAGAGAGAGAGAGAGAGAGAGAGAGAGAGAGAGAGATACGTATCGATCTCACAGCCTCCTGATGTGAGGTGACAGCACTACCTACCTAAGGCCACCGCACCACTCCGCTCCTGCCTTTCTCACAATGGCAGACCCAAAAACTTCAGAGATTGCTAAATGCCTACTGACTCTGGGGAGGGGAGCTTTGCAAAACCTTGCGTCTTTCCACACCCCTCAAGGAGACGGAGATGACCCCCCACTTCATGTAGTATGCAAGGCAGGAGCGAAAGAAAATGGAGTGAGCCCTGACAGTGGAGCCAATGCAAGCTAACCCCGTTTTTGGAGAAAAGTGAGGTTTTATTCTCCCTAAATTCTCAAACGGTCAGCCTCTTTAACCTGAAGCAGAACCAGGTTGTCTCCAAGACAGAAGAGGATATGCGCATCTCCCCTCCCTTCTACTCCAAAAAATGTGGAAGGTGCAAAATTTGAGGAACTGACTTCCTCAGAAGGAAGGGGGAACCGTAAAAGAGGTGAGGATGTTCAACATGTTTAACCAGGTTACTGAATTCATCCTTTCCCCAGACTGGCCAATTATACTGGAATCACAAGCTAAGCCCATGGCTGGATTTGCACAACACCCCTAAAGCACACACACACAAAAGGGAATAATGGATAAAATGAAATTGTGTGAAATTGTGCAGCCGCTGAGTTTTGTGCCTTGGTTGGGTGCCAGCAAAGCCTTGTGTCTGGAATTCCATGGTCTCGGGGTCTCGGGGTGTAACAGAGGGGCCACTGGGAGAAGATATTCTCTGCTTGAGAGCTGTTGGCAATTAGGTAGGTTAGGAAAGTGATAGAATCTAGCCTGGCCTTTCTCATTCTTGACAACTTGAGTGAACTCCAACTCCCAGAATTCCCCTGCTGCTGGTTCCCCATGCTGGCTGGGGGATTCTGGGATTTGAAGTCCACATCTTAAAGTTGACAAGGATGAGAAACACTGGTTCCAGTCACATATTTCCCATTTCCCTACCATTGTCCGTAATGGCCCATTTCCCAGGCTTCAATCATTTCTCTGGCTATTTTTGTCCCTGCTCGGCCAACAATCTTAGTAGTTCATGGCAATGTGAGGCTACCGAGTTTGGATCTCCTCGTCTAACCGCTTACAAACTGATTGCGAAATGATTGAAACCTGGGAAACGGGCCCCTTGTCAGTCAACAGGAGTGCTGATTTACCATCAAGCATCAGGTATGTAGAAGCTAAGGATGCCTCAGCACACGGAAAAAGACAGCTAACAACTTAATAGCCGGCCATCAACATACTAATTAACAACTAAAAGCCACACGTAATCAGGCACCATATAAATGCAACGTGTAGAACACATTGTGGAGAGAGAGAGAGAAGTTCCCTAAGGAGGGGCTCCAGCACAAGCCTGAAAGCTTGGAAGATCCAATTCAGATTGGATCCTGCAACCTTATCCTGGGACATATATTTGCCTTCATTCGTGGGATAAAAATATCCCTTTTGGATTTCAAGGCCAATATTATCCATCTCTCTGCCTTTCCTATCTATCTGTTTGTCTAGCTACCTGAATGTTTTTGCTCTTGGATACATCAAAACTGATCTGTCTAAATGGTGATTTTTGGTTTAGGGATGATGGTTGATTCATGGGAAGGACACACCCAAACTCAAACCCTTCCGCCATCAAAATTCTTCAGATTCCTCCAGTTGCTTTTCCCATTTCACAACAAACTGTCAGTCTGGGGCTCCTTAATAGAATAGAATAACAGAGTTGGAAGGGACCTTGGAGGTCCTCTAGTCCAACCCCCTGCCCAGGCAGGAAACCCTACACCACTTCAGACTTAATCTCAAGGGTTGCATTCACAAAACACACTGAATTTGTTTAGTTATAACCTGGATCAGATTTTGTTTAAAACTTGGCGCATTGCGTGAACCTCATCTCTCTTTGGATTGACTTATGTGTCAATGTGCTGTGCCAGTCAAGACAACAGGCTAGCTCAAAACCCAAACAGTGTTGTTTAAATCTAGGAAGTCCCTTTTAGAAAGGGAGGTACATTTTGACAGCGAGAAGTACTGAACACGATTAAATACAGGTAGTCCTCGACTTATGACCTCAATTGAGCCCCAAATTTCTGTTGCTAAGTGAGACATTTGTGAATTTTGCCCCATTTTACAACTTTTCTTGCCACATTTGTTAAGTGAATCGCCGCTGTTGTTAAATGAGGAACATCGTTGTTAAGTGAATATGGTTTCCCCATTGACTTTACTCGTCAGAAGATCACAAAAGGGGATCACATGACCCCATCATAAATATGAATCAGTTGTCAGGCATCTGAATGTTAAATCACATGACCATGGGGATGCTACAACCATCATTAAAATGGTCATAGGTCACTTTTTCCGGTGACAAATGGTCATTAAATGAACTGTTGTGAGTCTGCCTGTGGTTGAGTTGCAAAGGCAGCCCATATCCTGTGCAAGCCTCTCTTTCAAACTCTGACAAAGTTACTGGATGTGGGAAGACAAGAGAGCCGATCCAATAAAGGCAAGGCCAGGTGTCTGCCTCACCTGTCCCTCCAGATTCTCACCTGATTCATTTATTCTCCCTTTGCAACGGTGCTTCCTGGTTCTCCAAGGCCACTTGCACTGAGACTACTCTTCATTCCAAGGAATCTCACCCACAAAAACCACAGGCCTCCTGGGCTTTAGTGCCTGTAGAAAGATTAACCTTTGGGAATCTTCCTTGCCCCTCCACCTCCTCAAATTGTCTTCCCTACAATTTGTCAGTTCTCTGTGAGGGAGAGAAGCCCTTTTCCCTACTGATTGCATGGCTGGGAATCAGTCCATCAGAACAGAGCTGGAAGGGACCTTGGAGGTCTTCTAGTCCAACCCCTTGCTCAAGCAGGAGATGCTACACCATTTCAGAGAGGTGGCTGTCCAATATTTTCTTAAAAGCCTCCAGTGTCGGAACACCCACAACTTCCGGTAGCAAGCTGTTCCACTGGTTAAGTAATGAGCCTCGGTGGCGCAGTGGGTGGAGTGCAGTACTGCAAGCTACTCCTACTGCAATTTGGCAGATCGAATCCCACCAGGCTCAAGGTTGACTCAGCCTTCCGTCCTTCCGAGGTGGGTAAAATGAGGACCCAGAATGTTGAGGGCAAAGAGGCTGACTCTGCAAACCACTTAGAGAGGGCTGGAAAAGCACTGGGAAGTGAGATATAAGTGCTATTGCAATCGCTCTTCCTCCCTCCATCCCTCCTTCCCTCCCAGTGGTTAGAATGCAGTACTGCAGGCTAACTTTGCTCACTGCCAGCAGTTTGATCTTGACTAGCTCAAAGTTGACTCAGACTTCCATCCTTCCGAGGTGGGTAAAATGAGGACGCAGATGGTTGGGAGCAAGAGGCTGACCCTGTAAACTGCTTAGAGAGGGCTGGGAAGCACTATAAAGTGGTATATAAGTCTAAGTGCTATTAATTGTCCTCACTGTTAGACATATCTCCTTAATCCCAGGTTGCTTCTCCCCTTGATTAGTTTCCATCCCTTGTAATGGAAGCTGCCTTTATTCCTAGCCCAACAATCCTGCCCATTTCTAACCGGAACACAGGTAGCCTTCGACTTACAACAGTCCATTTAGTGACTGTTCGAAAGTACAACGGCACTGAAAAAAGTGCCTTAGGACCGTTTTTCACACTTATGACCGTTGCAGCTTCCCCGTGGGTCATGGGATTGAGCTTCAGACAACTGGCTCATATTTGTGACGGTTGCGATCATGCGATTCCCCCTTTTGCGACCTTGTGATGAGCGAAGTCAACGGGGAAGCCAGACTCACTGAACAACTGTGCTGATTGCTTAACCATACTGGCAAGCAAGGTCGTAAAATGGGGCAAAATTCACTTAACGCCTGTCTCGCTTAGCAGCAGAAATTTTGGGCTCAATTGTGGTCGTAAGTCGAGGATTCACTGTACGGTTTTTGTAAAATGCCCAGGCATTCTCGGCTATCCAAGTTTGGCTTGAAGGGGACAGCCCTTCCATCCTGGAACTCTGTTCTAAAGGTACCACTTCCACCCCAAATAACCAGTGCTCTCCCCCCCCCGCCCCCAAAAATCCTAAAACAATTCCTAGAACCACCCAAGTACAGAGAGTAATGAGCAAAGAAGCAATCAATTAGCACTTCAATTCAAGGGGATTCCATCTGGTGAAGAGGCATTTCAGACAGGGATGACTCAGAGACAGGGGTGCCAGTCAGAGCAAACAGAACTGGGCCCAGGGGGAGAAATATTTGCACCCAGCTTAAGGCTGTCACTTGGCATGTCGTGATGCTCCTTTTATTTCACTGCCAGAAAGCCAAATCTAGGCTCGACATGCTTCACTGCACATCCAAATCCACCTTCCCACATCCGGGTCTCTGCTAACGTTGGAATACAAACTGCAGCAAGCATCCAAACCAGCCCAGGCAAGGAAAGGCTGGCTGGGGACGATGGGATTCATCATCCAGTACTTCTGGACAACCCAGAGATGGGAAAGGCTGACTTAAGGCCTTGCTGGATGCAAATGTTACTGGAAAGAGCATTGCTGATTGGTTCCCTTGAAGCACCAGGGTGTTAAGTAACAGAAATGGAGTTGGAAGGGACCTTCGAGGTCATCTATTCGTCCAACCCCCTGCTCTCGCAGGAGACCTATACTATTTCTGGCTATCCAGTCTCTTCTTAAAAGCCTCCAGTGATGGAGCCCCCACAACTCCCGAAGGCAAATTATTCCACTGATTAATCGTTCTCACTGTTAGGAATTTTCTTCTTAGTTCTAAGTTGCTTCTTGATTAGTTTCCATCCATTGCTTCTTGTCCTGCCTTCAAGTGCTTTGGAGAATAGATTGACCCCCTCTTCTTGGGGGCAGCCCCTCAGATATTGGAATACTGCTATCATGTTTCCCCTAGACCATTTTTCATTAAACTAGCCACACCCAATTCCTGCAACCATTCTTTATAGGTTTTTTTTTTAGCCCCTAATCATCCTTCTAGCTCTTCTCTGCACTCTTCCCAAAGTCTTTCCAATGTCTTTTTTGTATTGGGGTGATGAAAACTGAAGGCAGCATTCTAAGTGTGGCCTTACCAAGGCCTTCCTCTGTGTCGGTTGGGAACGATGGAAGCTGGACTCTAGTGTGATGTATGAAGTGGATAGTTCCCTTTTTATACCTCCATTCTTTTTTTTTTTAATTACATTTATATGCCTCTTCTCCGAAGACTCAGGCACAATTTGGATACAACCCAGTGTGCTCAGCAATAGCCTTCCTTCCATCGTATATGCCTGCTTATTACTCAGCGGCATTTTTTACAAAGTCAGCTTATTGCCCCCAACAACCTTGGGTCCTCAATTTACCTACCCCGAGAGGATGGAAGGCTGAGTCAACCTTGAGCCTGGTGGGATTCGAGGCTGCACTAATTGCAGGCAGCTGGAACTTAAATGCAGGCATTTAACAGCCTGAGCCACCAAGGCCCTTCTTACTGTTAACACACACACACACACACACACACACACACACACACACACTCTGCAATGGTCCTTACAGACCCTTCCTTCAGTGCCATCAGATTTTGGTGGAGCTGATTGGCTGGAGAGAGAGATTTAAGCCCACTTCTCTTGCCCCAGATTCCTGTTTTTAATTCTCCCCCTCCCAGCTGTACTTGTCCTTTAAAAAAAACAAAACATAGATAATAGCTGTGTTTCCACATTCAATATTAGTGGCAGGCTGAGAGCGGATCTTATTTTTGGTCCCTCCTAGTTCTTATTCGGTTTGCTCGAGAAGCTGCCTTTGAATTTTCATCACAAGGAGCAGGGTTCATTCGCAGGATGCGCTGCAGAATCTCCTCTCTTTCTCTCTCTCTCTTTTTAATAAGACTTTATTAAGTTTCAACAGAGGATAAAATGCAAGGCAACAGAAAGTAAAAGGTAGGGCAGGACAAGAAGCAACGGATGGAAACTCATCCAGGAGAGAAGCAACCTAGAATTAAGGAGGAATTTCCTGACAGTGAGGACAATTAAACAGTGGAACTGCTTGCCACCAGAAGTTGTGGGTGCTGCTCCATCACTGGAGGTTTTAAAGAAGAGACTGGACAGTCACTTGTCTGAGATGGTATAGGGTCTCCTTCTTGAGCAGGGGGCTGGACTAGAAGACCTCCAAGGTCCCTTCCAGCTCTATTCTGATTGTATTGATTGCATCGATTGTATTGTGATCTCTCTCTCCACTGTGGACTTACAGGTTCACATGTTATGCCCTATTTAAGGAAGAACATTTCCTATCCTGGAATTTCTTGGAGGAATCACCCACTGAATCTTGGAAACGGTTCTCAGAGATTTTAAAAACCAGTCCTTTGGGGTCAAGGGAGCCTCTTCCCTTCCTGTGCACCTGCCAGCAATCATTTCTCACACAGGACGAGTTGCACACCTGAAAGCCAGTTTCAACTGGCTTTTTAATGGGTTTCATGATTCCCTGGAACGTATCTGACAGAATGAGTGGCTAAATACACCCATTATTACTGGATCTAAGAAGATTGGATCCATTCAGAGACAAACCTCTCAGTGCTGACCACACTTTGGCTTTTATTGATTTCTTGTGATTGAAATATTTTGAATATTTTCTAATACAGTGCTTCTAAACCTTGGCCATTTGAAGATGGGCGGACTTCAACTCCCAGAATTCCCCAGCCAGCCATCTGGCACTGGGGAATTCTGGGAGTTGATGTTGCCACGTTTGAGAAACGCTGTTCTAATATAATATATTTCCCTCAGGCATGTTTTGGTATGACAACAGAAACTTGAGATGCCTTGCCAAGCCCCATCGTATACTAAACAACATCAAGGCAGGATTATCTTGAGTTTCTTTCTCATGCTTCCTTCACTCTCTGGGCTGCACAATCAGTACAGCTTTTTCACACCTTCCCCAAGTCAGCTGCAAATTCTTCCATGAACCCCTAGGTACCCTGCCTCAAGGATGGCCTACCTCCACCGAGGTCCCAGACAAAGTTGTGAAACAAGAATGAAACAGATTTCCAGATCAAGCCAGCTTTCCCTGTTTGGATTCTCCTACCAAACCGGTTCCTCAATGGAAAGCCAGTCTTAGCACCCAGGAAGCTATTCCAGCACGGCTCCTTTTGAATACCCCTGTTCCCATTTTGGAACCAGGCACTCACACATGCGCACAGAGGAAGGTCCCATCCATGTCTGTCCCCTGCCCTAGTGGCCCTGCCTCAGTGCTCCCTTTGGAAATGACAAAAGAGGTGAAGCCAGCAAAGGAAGGATAGGGGATGTCATGCAAGGCTGAGAGAGGGGAAGGGGTCTTGGAAGAATATGGGAGAAGGAAGAGGAGGCCTGAGGAGAGGAAGGGGATGGGACGTATACAACACACAAGAGTGTTAGTTTCAGCCCCAGAGAAATAAAACTTGGCTACGGAAGCAGCCCAGCCTCGCACATTCATAGCAGGCCATGCAATAGGGTGGCCGGCAGCTAGTCCCCAGGGGGCACTATAGGACAGCCAGGTCTTCAGGTTCCGGGACAAGCACCAGTCCACCAACCAGGATGCTGGGGGTGGGGAGGGCTGAGTCCCTTCTGTAAGCCCCTGATCCCCCAATGTAAAGAGGAATGGAGCAGGGAGGCTCATACCCACATTCTGTGAATTGGAGCACTCTTGCAAGACACTTTTGCAGGAGGGGGGATGTCCCTGCCCCCCTCCATGCCACGACCCAGCGTTGCTGAAAATTGGGGCGGTTGGTGGAGTTTTTCTGGGCCTCCCCCTCTCAATCCACCTGGCTGCCATTTTGGGGCTTCCCTGGGGGGCAGCTGGGGGACCCAGCGTAGGTGCAACAGCGCACAGAAGTTGCTTCATGGGATGGTGTTTTCCATGGATTTTTGGGGGGGAGGGAGGGGTGAGGGAGGGGAGGGGAAAAAAATCAAAACCATAAAAGAAAATTCTTCAACCAATTACGCCCCCCCTAAATATTGTTGCCTCTTCTGATTTTGCAAGGGCGGCCGGGTAAAATCAAAACCGACCAGTGTGGGGTGGGCTGTGTGGGTTTAGAGTGTTGCCATGTCAGCGGGGAGGGATGGTTGAAGGTGTGGGGCTTGTAGTAGTAGCAGATCTGGGTTCAGGTACCTTCCTGGGGGGAATTCCCTCTTTCCCAGCCATTCTACCTCACAGGGTTGTTGTGAGGATCAATGGGAGTAGGAGGGAACATGAGCTGGATCTCCTAAAGATCAGACATCTAGCAAATAAATCAGTAATCACATTAGCCCATTGGGGCCATGGCTAATAGCGGGGGCTGCCCGGGAAACTAGCATGCTCTGATGCCAAGATGTAGCATTTGCAGTGGCTGTGGATGATGGGACTTGCAGTCCAACGCTATCTTGGAAGTCTCAGGTTTCCAAGTTTCCTTTGCTTTTCAACGCCTTCATTTCCTTTTTGGCTACAATTCAACCGTTGCCTTTTCTAAACCCAGTGCCTTCTGGATGTGTTGGAGAACAATGCCCATCAGCTACCAGTGGCATGGGAATTGTAGTCAAGAGGGTGGGTTGGTTGGGTGGGGGTGGGCTGGGTTGAAGCCCATTTCACCACTGGGGGTCTCTCTAAGAAAGAGTTGCATTGAGATTTCACTGCCCTAACAGAGCTGGGGATCGGTTACTCCACCATTTCTTTTGCCCCAGGAAGTAATAGAAAGGGATTTGGGGGTGGAGAGGAGGGGATTGAAACCCACTTCATTTTCCAAAGTGCTGGAAGGATCCATTTTCAATCCTACGGAGAATTCTCAATCATCCAGGCCACGGTTGTCCCAAGGGTGCTTTTTCCAAAAGGCAATTGGACTCTCTTGGTTTTTTTTTCCCCCTTAAAAAAGTTTCACTTCTCATTCAAGAAGCTTCATCAGTTCTTCAGACACTGAAGAAGAACTGAAGAAGCTCCTTGGGTGAGAAGCGAAATGTTTTCAAGCAAAACAACGAAGAAAGACCAGTTGCCTTTTGGAAAAGCACCTTTGGAACCCGTTTTCAAGGTCACAAAATGTGAGGAAGGAAGCGCCTTGGGTTTGTTTCCCGAAAGCAGCCAGCAGTGCTGATTAGCACTTTGGGGCAATTCCAGCTGCTGCTTTTTTTTCTGGGAATCCTGTGGCCACTGCAGAGGGCAGACACACAATCCCAGAAAAGAGGCAGCTACCTGTGGGCGTGGCTAGGTGGGCGTGGCCATGTGACTGGGCAGGGAAGGAAGGGGTGGGGCTGAGAGGGGTGGGGCCAGCCAGGGACATGATTTGCCGGTTCTCCGAACTGCGCAGCATCATAACAACCGGTTCAATCCCACCATTGACCTACCTGCTCTTAAGGACTTCAATTAGGGGCTGTGCCTGACACACCACAGGTAGTCCTCAATTTAAAACACAACTGAAATGGGAACTTCTATCGTGAAGCAACGCAGTCCGAAAGTGAACTGTGTGTCCAATTTTATCCTCCTCCTGATGCAGTCATTAAATGCACCACACAGTTCTGAGTCTGAAATCCGATTTCCTCCACTGGCTTTCCTTGCTGGAAGCCCTCTAGGTAAGATTGCAAAATGGCAAATCGTTTGACCTCAGGATGCGGCAACTGTCATAAATAACATATCGGTTGCCAGACACCTGAATGTGGATCACGTGACTGCAGGGAGGCTTGCAATGGCCTTAAGCGCAAGTCATTTTTTTTGGCACCGTCGTAACTTGGAATGCCGTTAAAAGAATGGTTGAGGACTACCTGTAGTTGAATCCAGAGCGTTCAACGGCCTGATTAAATATGGTTCCATTGATGGTTTTATTATTTCACGGATTGGATTTTCTGTATTATTATTATTATCATGGGTTTGAATCCTTCAGTTACATTTTCTTTAAAAGCATTTGCAGGTCACACAGGGAAAGTGTCTATGGGGCAGTTATCCATACATAATAACAACAATAATTAATAATTGCACCTGCAGGCTATTAAGCCTGCCTGGTTCAATTATAGATAATTCTTGGTACCAAACAGTTTTCACCCATTACTGCTACACAGCTTACATCGGTGTTTTTATTATTATTTCATTTCCTGCTTTTTTCAAATCATCAATTTCAACCCATACTTGTGTTCTGCAGAGTGGTTTGTTTTGTTTTAGAAAGATTGTTTTGTTATCCAAAAAACTGGGGGTGCGGGGCAGTTTATATATTATATTTGTTATTTGGTGTTTTAACCGTTTTATCCTGTCTGATTCTTGGCCATTTTATAGGCAAGTGAATACATTATATTATATTACATTATATTATATTACCAATATATTATATTATGTTATTAAATTATAATACATTATGCTATATTATATTATGTTATTATTTATATTTACTTAGTAATGTTGTTTGCTATCCACCACAATATTATATTGTATACTCTAATTCAGTATTTCTCAATCTAGACAACACTGAGAGGTGGGGTCTTCAACTCCCAGAATTCCTGGCTGAGGAATTCTGGGAGTTGAAGTCCACAGGTCCCGAAGATCCCTAAGTTGAGAACCAGTCGTGTTAAATAGTTGTGACTATGGCAATCTGTAATCTACCTTGCTTGCTGGGTCAATTGTGAACATCTCTGGTTCTGCAGGTTTTTATAACCATCAGCTCAGTATAGTTTTATGTATACGGTACAGTTATCATCAGGGTTATTTTTTGCTGCTGGTAAATTCTCACCCAATGGGGTTGAGCAAAATCACTCAATACTTTTTACAGTTTTTTAAAAGGGGGCAGCTGGTTTATCTTTTCTCTTTGAAAGAGATTCCCTATGAAAGAAACGGAGGGATATAAGCAGAGGGCTAATTCGGGGCGGTCAGCAACTGGAAAATATTGTTGCCTAAAGTGGCTGAAAATTATGCAAAGATGGGGGTGGGATACAATAGAAAGCCTCCTCAGAAGCGCCCTCGGTTGAGATAAAATCCATGTGTTTCTGCAAAGGCGTGTGTGCAGGCTTGCACAGCAGAGTGTCTTTCAATTTCCAAAAGCAAAGTAATTTTTTTTTAAAAAATAATAATTTAAAAAAATAAGGAAAGAGGGGGGGGAGAGGTAAAACCCACGGCAAACCAAATGATTAGACAATAGACTGATATCTACCAGATAATGCAGTTTGTTTACCATAGCGTGTCCAATTCCTGCGTGCTGTATGCATTTAAAAACGGAAAGAAAATGAAAAAGAAAATCGAGAAGGGGAGGGAAGGGAATAAACAGAAGAAAAAAAAAATGACCAACCATGAAAATTCAAGGGAGATATATTTAAAAAAAAAAAAAAAAAAAGGAGAAATAAATTTCTCCAGTTTCTGAGACCAGCAAAAAACTAAAAAAATAAAAATAAAAAAAATGAAAAATACTGAATTCACACAACCCAACGACCCTTTCCCCATGAACTCTGCCCTCCCACTCCCTCCTCCCACCCACCCACGCACCTACCCACTTTCTTAACCTGGGTTAGTAAGGAGAGAACGGAACAAAATGAACGACTCAAAAGAAAGGAAGGAAGGAAGGAAGGAAGGAAGAAACCGACATTCCGCGAATGGCACAGAGGTTAGTTATCCCTTCTTTGGACAGGTTTGGGGAGATTCCCCCCCTCTGTCACTGCACGACAACCCCCCCCCTCCCCAGAAGCGTGTTAGTAACACACAACGACAAAAGTTGCCAACGCAATTTCTAACGAGGTGGTTTAGGAAGGTGGGAGGTTGAGGGTGGGGTGGGGGGGAGTGAAAAGGATGGAGGATCAAAGCACAGGGCCATGTTAGCAATATTAGTACTTCCAAGGAGCCCAGATTTAGGGAGGGGAGGGGAAGGGTTGGGTGGGGGTGGCCTTGGGCCTGGCCAGAGACGCCATTTGGATCAGGCCAGTGGGGGCCAAGGCTGTGTCAGCCACTGCTGGGAGATAAAAGCTTAGATCTCAGTGGGTTTGGAGGAAAGAGCTAGAGGAAAGGACAGAGAGAGAGAAAGCAGAGGCAAGGATGCCCGGTCGTGGGGGCAGACCTTCCCGGTCCTCCCCCATGTAGAAATCAAGGCCAAGTTTCTGCTTTTGGGGAGGAGGATTAAGAGGAGGGGGGAAAACCCATCCAGGGGTTAGCGGAAAGAGGAGAGAGGCACGGCTGCAAAACTGAGATATGGGGAGGCGTTGGGGGCGGGGGTCCAGTTCTGTGAAACCCAAGGGCTGCGAGTGGGGCAGGCTCACTGCTTCACCACAAGGCTCAGTGCTGCACTGCGTAAGGAGCAGGGATGGGATCTGAATAACTTTAACAACCGGTTCTTTGGCTGGGTAGGCGTGGCCGAGTGGTCATGTGACGGGGTGGGTGATGTCACTCATCACACCCAGCCCCGCCTCCCAGCCACTCGACTCAAAGACAGAGGTAGGATTCAGGCGGTTGGGGCTAATCCCGCCACTGGCTGGCCCCGCCCCTGCCCGTTTGGGGGCCATTTTCAGGCTGTTTTGCCCCCCAAACGATCCAGAGAACAGGCCAAAAAATGAGCGGGGGTGGGACCAGTCAGTGGTGGGATTTGCCGGTTCGCCGAACTACGCAGAATCTTAACGATCGGGTCACGTGAACCGGTGCAAACCGGCAGTAACCCACCTCTGATAAGGAGCAACATGTGTTCTTTGCTAAGCAAGAGAAGGCAGGGGGGAACCCCTCTCCATCCAATCAGATGCCTTTTCCCTTCTCCCTTCTCTTCCTCTTCTACTCACTACCCCATTCTGCTCAGTTTTATCTTCCCCCAACTTTCCAACTAGGGCTTTTTCAAGAAAGGACCAAAAAAAAAAAAAATAACCCTGTCCTGATCTCTTACTGAAGGCCTTGGGGGTTCCCAAATTCTTTTTATGCAATTGCATTTATTATTTTTTTTAGAGTGTTTGCCTTAAAAGCTCCAGACGTCATATTTCATTATTCATACTTCCTGCACCTCCCTGCTCTGGATCTCCCAGCCTCCAGCTATCATTACAGAGTATGGATTTTTAATCAGATCAGCTGGTTTTTAAACAACAGCCTTCCAAACTCTCCACTGGGAGTCCTACCACCGATACCACCCGTTCTCTCCGGAACTCGCTTCCTACCACAGGTGGGCTGTATTTTCCAGCCCCCGCCCCCCCAGTTCTGCAGCTGGATGAAGTCTGAGCTACTTTGGACAATCAGCAGGGGAATTTTTCCTCTTGCTGCACGCCCAAAATAGATCAGAAATTAGTTAGGAGGAAGGCCAGTCATTTATTCAAGGCCCCAAAGCCTCTCATTCAGTATGCCATGCATTATGTTCCTCGCTGTCCACTCCATTTCAGACAATATCTTCACACCTATAGCTTTTGCTAGGTTGTGGGTCTTCCCTTGGCAATTTGTGCCCCAGTTCGTTCTGAAAGGTTCCACAGTTTCACAACCTTAACAATTTTAAGAGGTGTGAACTTAAGTTCCCAGAATTCCCCAGCCAGAATATTTGGACTTCAACTCCCAGAATTCCCCAGCTTCCTTCAACTTCTGGGAGTTGAAGTACATGTTGCCTCTAAACACTGGCCTATACAGAGATACAGAGAGAGCCCCACCTGTTATTTATCTTTAGATTTCACAGAACGAGATCCCTTTCTTCCCCACATGACAAGTATCAGGGCCAAAACAACCCCTCTATATTCAAGGCCATATTTTGCTACTAAACAGGGAATCGTGGATTGCAGACCCTGGAATGGTGGACTGATTCTAGTCCAGACATCAGAAAAAAAGTCAGAGGTTAGAAGATGCAACTGGCCTCAGCAATCATCACTCATTGACCACGTCGTATAACTTAAAATAAAGTCGTCTTCCAGGTATCGAACTGCTTTATAGAACTTCCTAGAAATTGAAGACCTTGGGCTGCAATGGGGTGTGAGCCACATTGTACTAAAATGCAGCAAGGCGATTCTCTTCTTTTTGAACTTTAAAATAAGAAATAAAATGGCCAATTTAAGGCTATTTTGCTCTTTTTAAAAACCCAGAAAATTGGGGAGAAAAGAGCTGAAAACTGCAGCCATTCGCATCGCCGCCACACATCCTGCAGCCTTCACCAGTAATAACAACAGTAAGAGTAACCATAACAATAATACTTGCTCCAGCTGAAAAGTTTGACATCCCTTGCAAGAGAGTAAAATTCAGATTTAACGGACAGTTTAAGGCTGTCTGTTAAATTCAAACGTTTGGAACTGAGGTCATTTGCACAGTTACCCAATTATGCAAAGGTCCTACATGAAGACTAACGGTATAAGAATGCCAATTACATAATTGTGAAAATGGCATAAATGACATATACAAGTGTGCAGACAGGCACTGGAAATAAAGAACCTGTCCGGTATTTCAGATGTGTTTCCATTTCAAAGTTCCTCCACCTAAGATTAAAACTTGGGTGCTTTGAAAATGTTTCTCCCTTTACCTGTTGCTGAGAAGCAGGGCTAGAAAATCTAGCCCACCTCTCACATTTTGTATCCCAAACATGGGTATCATCCTTTTTTTAATTAAAAAGGGTCTCTTGCTGGTGGGGAAAATCTGCACAGCAACTTTTTAAAAAAAAACAAAAAGGATTTCAGAAGCCGTTCCAAGCCAGGGACTTGCCTCTGCCCCCCACCCCCCAGCATCCCCTATGTGCTGAGACTGCACGGGCAGCAGCCGCTCACCTGGCGCAGGTTTCTAGTCACACGAATGTCGTGCCAGTTGTTGTCATTGAACTTGCCGTTGACTGGCTCTACCAGGGCCTCGAAGGCGCCAGAGCCCAGGTTGATCACCAGCCAGACGGCGCCGCTCTTGAGCGAGAGGTTGACGTAGTCGGCCGACTTCCCGGTGTGCAGCATCAGGCCGTTGCGCTGGAGGGTGCGGAAGGAAAGGGTGATCTCGTCGGTGCTGCTTTGGATGGGGTTGTGCGAAAGGTCGTAGCAGAAGAACTCGTTCCCTTTGAATGTCGCCACGAATTCTTCTTTCCCTGCGGAGGAGACACAAGGAGATGGGAAGGGGCGGGGTTGAGCAGGGGGTCAGGAATCCACATGCTTATGAGCCGGCTGCAGGTAGTCCTCGACTTACAATGGTTCATTTAGAGACCATTCGAACTTAGCTCGGCACTGAAAATAGTGACTTCAGGTCATTTTCACGCTTATGCAGCATCGCCGTGCTCACGCGATTTACACTTAGATGCTTGACAACTGACTCCTATTTATGATGGTTGCAGAGTTCAGGAGTCATTTTGTGAACCTTCTGACAAGCAAAGTCAGTGGAGAACCCAGAGTCACTTAACAACCATGTTACTAATTTAACAACGGCAGTGATTCATTTAACAAATGTGGCAAGAAAAGTCATAATAATGGGATGGAACAGAGTCAACCTTGAGCCAGTAAGGATTGAACTGCTGGCAGTCAGCAGAATTAGCCTGAAATACTGCATTCTAATCACTGCGTTATCGCGGAAGAGAAGAGAAGATAATATAGAAGAGAATATAGAAAATTATTAGGCTAGACTATGGACTAGACTAGAATAGAATAGAGAAGAGAAGAGAGAAGAGAATATAGACAATTAATAGAAGAGAAGAGAATATAGAAGAGAATATACAAAACAATTAGAATAGACTAGAAGAGAATAGAGAATAGAATAGAACAGAACAGAACAGAATTCTTTATTGGCCAAGTGTGATTGGACACACAAGGAATTTTGCCTTGGTGCAAATGCTCTCAGTGTACATAAAAGAAAAGATCCATCCGTCAAGAGTCAAGAATCATCAGGTACAACACTTAATGATAGTCATAGGGTACAAATAGGGAATCAAATCATACTAGGAAACAGCCAATAATAATCGTAAGGATACAAGCACAAAGTTACAGTCATACAGTCACAAGTGGGAGGGGATGGGTGATAAGGAGTGATGAGAAGATTAATAGTAATAGTAATGCAGACTTTGTAATAGTTGAACAGTGTTGAGGGAATTATTTGTTTAGCAGAGTGATGGCATTGGGGAAAAAAACTCTCCTTGTGTCTAGTTGTTCTGGTGTGCAGGGCTCTATAGTGGCGTTTTGAGGGAAGGAGTTGAAACAGTTTATGTCCAGGATGTGAGGCGTCTGTAGATATTTTCTCAGAAGAGAATATAGAAGAGAATATAGAAAATTAATAGAAGAGAGAAGAGGAGAACATAGAAAATTTAGAATAGAATAGAATAGAATAGAGTAGAATAGAATAAAAAGCAGGGAATAGATAGAATAGAATAGAATAGAATAGAATAGAATAGAATAGAATAGAATAGAACAGAATAATAGCAATAGCCCTTAGACTTATATACCATTTCATAGTGCTTCACAGCCCTCTCTAAGCCATTTACAGAGTCAGCCTCTTGCCCCCAACAATCTGGGTCCTCATTTTACCCACCTCAGAAGGGTGGAAGGCTGAGTCAACCTTGAGCCCCATCAGCATCGAACTCCTGGCAATCGGTAGAATCAGTCTTAAATACTGCATTTAACCACTGTGCCACCATATCTAATGTTTGCTTCCCTCTCACCCCAAGTCTCCTTAACCTGCTGCCTCTGGTCCTTGAACCTTCTCCCCTCTCTTTCAGGATCTCCCCTTCCACACACAATTTACTCCGTGTGGCTCAACCTCTCCGCCTACTCCTCCCATTATGTTCTTTCGAGGTGTGATCCTCATTGCTTCTTTCTTTAAGAGCCCCCCGCCCCCAGCAGTCTTTTCCTTTTTCATCCCAGCTCTATTTGCAGAGCCCCCCTCTTCATCCTTGACCCCTCTTCTCTTCTTCTTCTTTGACCACACATATTTCTTAAGTACTCCATTACACTTAACTTACTTTTATGTTTCCCTCGACGTGCCCAAGTCTCGCTTCCATACATCAAAGGAGACAGGAGCACACTTATCCAGCCATTTCCCCTTCTTTTCAGCCACATCCTTCATTCCTCAAACCACACGCATCCCGCTGCCACCACTTGCACGTCTGGCCACGTCTCCATTTATTTTCCCCATCTTTGGTATAAACTTTTAAGAAAAACAGGCAAATTCATCTACTCGAGTATTTATGGAGAAGTCGCAATTGTTCACTCCGTCTCCCCAGTGAAAACAAGACTACTTTAGTCTCTGATAAGGTTTATGATCAGATCCTTCCTCCTCGATGCCTCGTTCAGCCTCTCTCAAATTCAATGCAAGCCATTCTCTTTCAAATTGTTTTTGTGCAGAAGTGCGCGTTATGTTCACACTCCCGACACGCTCACCTGTGACATCAGAAAAAGCATTTCTTATACATTTATCCATCCACACATTAACCAGCTGATGAGATATCACACTTCTTTTGTCATGTTGCTCGATGTTGAACCATTTGTTAAGCATGCTGTTTAGGGCCTCTCGGGCTTTATTCCCCTCCAATCCGGCATCACATCGGCCTGCGACTCCATTTCCCCTCTGCAAATCCCATTAACTCAAGCCTATCCCTTCATCCTCTCCTTTCTCTTAAGCAGCCACTAGACAATAAACAAACTCCCACTCAGACATCTCATAATGGCCTGAATAAACCCTGATCTATAAACACTACGGTTCCTCGTTTTCGCCAAGCATCCGCGTTCCTATTGTGCGTCAGTGCAACTCCATCTACCTCTTTTGGATCCTTCGTCACGTAATTATTTTCACCTCTCGCAAGAAGGGTCCGCATCCTCTTTCTGTCCAACTTCCACTGAATCTACAGGTAGTCCTCGACTTACGATCACAACTGAGCCCAAAATTTCTGTTGTTAGAATGAGGCAATGAGCTTTGACCCATTTTATGACCTTTCTTGCTGCATTTGTTAAGTGACTCACTGCAGTTAGTAACACAGTTGTTAAGTGAACCTGGCTTCCCCATTGACTTTTCTTATCAGAAGGTCTCAAAAGGAGATCACATGACCCCATGGGCACTGCAACCATCATAAATAGGAGTCAGTCGCATGACCGTGGGGAGGCTACAGTGGTTGCAAGTGTGAAAAACGGTCCTAAGTCACTTTTTTCAGTTCCATTGTAATTTCAAACGGTCACTAAACGAATGGTGGCAAGTCAAGGAATAACTTTCGTGAGTTCCTTTCGTATCTACATTCCGCCCGCCCCCAGAATTTAAAGTTGACATTGCCAAACAATGATCTACCCCACATTCAAAACCCTTCATCACCATTTATGGCTTCAATAATTCTCTCAATTGTTCATGAAAAAGTATCAAATCAATGATTTCTTTGCCCTACGCCTGTATGAATAGATTTAGACTGACTGTATATTCACAACAAAAGGCCCTTTTCGGAGCTGATATTCACTTTTATTCATTCTTGGTTCTCCACAGGGCCCTGTCACTTTTTCTGTATTTTCTGTTCCATACTTCACTGTCTTTACAGGGTAATTTTACCCCCCAGATCACATTAATTTAGAATAGTGTACAGTTTTTTCTCCTGACTAGTTCTTCTATTATTACCATTCATTAGAATGCAACATGCAGCGATCGCCACCCTAAGGAATCCTATTTTTATAGAAGCTCACAACAAGCTAGAAAACACCAATTTATACTTTTTCTAGCCTTTCATTCATAATTAAACCTACATCTTCCACATTCTGACAAGTCCCCATCGGCTCCATTCCGCAAGAATGGGTCATCTTCATTCAAATCATTTGCCACTTCACTTGGACTCAGAGGCAGACAAATTATCTTTCATTCATACATTTTGTTTGTTCATTTATTATTTATTTATTTATTTATTTATTCGACTTATATGCTGCCCCCTCTCCAAAAAGGACTCGGGCTCACAGCTAAAAATACAACAATAAATAAGTTAATTAAGAGCATATTAAACAAGTTGAAGCTGAATTAAAATTAAAACCCATAGTTAAAATAGAACCAACCCCAGAGAATCAGCACAGCCCGGATTGTAAAAAGAGCCAGGTCTTCAAATCGTGGCGGAAGGTGCGAAGATCGGGGGCCAGCCGGAGCTCCAGCGGAAGAAGATTCCACAGAGTGGGAGCTGCCACAGAGTAGGCCCTCCCGGGTCACCGGCGACATTGAGTCGCAGACGGCACCCGAGAGACCCGTCTGTGCCCGTACAGGGCTTAGTATTTGATGTTGGGAGGAGCCGTTCGTAAATAACCTGGACCCATGCCATGCTGGACTTTGAATGTTAATACCAGAACCTTGAATCTCACCGGGGGCAACCGGAAGCCAATGCAGGCCGCGGGAGGGTGTAACATGGGAGTATCGGGAAGCTCCCATCACTACCAGCGGCCGCATTCTGCACCAGTTGAAGCCTCCGAGTGGTACGCAAGGGCAGTCCTAGGTAGAGAGCGTTACAGTAGTCGAGTCGGGAAATAACGAGTGCCTGAGTGACTGTCGCAGGGCATCTCGGTCCAGGAATGGGTAACTGGTGAACCAGCCGGATCTGGGCAAAGGCCCCCTGGCCACGGCCCCCACCTGCTCCTCCAATTGAGCCGTGAGTCCAGGAGGACCCCAGATTCCGTGCCCTGTCCACGGGGCAACACCTCCTCCCCATGACCAAAGATGGAACATCCAAACTGGACTGAGATGTCGGTATGCACAGCCACTCTGTCTTGGCTGGATTGAGTCGAAGCATGTTCCTGTCCATCCAGATCCGCACCGCTTCCAGACAATGGGACATCACGGAGAGAGCATCACTGATGTGGCCTGGGGTGGAGATGTATAATCAGCATACTGATGATAACTCACCCCAAAGCCATGGATGATCTCACCCAGCGGCTTCATATAAATGTTGAACAGGAGGGGAGAGGACCGAGCCCTGGGGCACCCACAAGTGAGATACCTTGGAGTCGACCTCTGCCCCCTGCCAACACTGTTTGCGAAGTCCCGAGAGGTAGGAGGAGAACCACCGTAAAACAGTGCCTCCCACTCCCAACCCCGAGACGCGCAACAGGATACCATGGTCGATGGTATCAAAAGCCGCTGAGAGATCTAACAGGACCAGGACAGAGGAAAGACCCTGTCCCGAGCCCTAGAGAGATCATCAATCAGCGCAACCAATGCTGTCTCCGTGCTGTACCGGGCGGAAGCCCGATTGATGCGGATCCAGGTAGTCCGCTTCCTCCAGGAAAAGTGGCAATTGCTGGGCCACCACATTCTCAACAACCTTCGCTAAAAGCGAAGGTTGGAGACCGACGAAAGTTGTTCAACGCGGCTGGGTCAAGGGCAGGCTTCTTCAGAAGGGGCCTCACCACCGCCTCTTTCAAAGCGGCAGGGAACAGCCCCTCCCTTAACGGCGTTGACCACTGCCCGAGCCAGCCACACGTGACCTCTCTGGAGGCATAAACCAACCAGGAAGGGCACGGGTCCAATAAACATGTGGTGGAGCTCAGCCGCCGCATAATCCTGTCCACTTCATCCTCAGAAACAGGATCGAACTCAGTCCAGATGACATTGGCCAAACCACTCGCATCCCCATCCTCAGGCCACTGCAAGTCCGAGTGCAACCCTTCCCGGATCTGAGCGATTTTATCCTGCAGATACTGGCCAAATTCCTCAGCTCTTCTCGCAAAGGGTCCGCCACACCCCCCCCACTGGAGGAGGGAGCGAGTGACCCCAAACAGGGTGGCCAGGTGGTTATCTGCGGATGCTATGAGGGCGGAGAAATAGAATTTTCTCGCCGCCCTCACCGCCACCAGGTAAGTCCTAATATGGGCTCTTAGCTGGGCTCGGTCAGATCCAGAGCGGATCACCCTCCACCTGCTCTCTAGTCCCCTTCTGCGACGCTTCATCTCCCGGAGCTCCTCGGTATACCAGGGAGCTGACTGGGATCTGCACCGAGTAAGGGGACGCATGGGGACAACCCTGTCGAGAGCCCCTGCAGCCGACTGTTGCCAGGTAGCCGCAAGTACCTCGGCAGGGCTGTGGGTAAGGGATGCAGGAAAAAACCCCAGCGCTGCCTGGAACCTCTCAGGGTCCACCAGGCGTCTGGGGTGGAACCATCTAAGTGGCTCTTCATCCCAGCGGTGTGGGGCAGCTTGATGGAAAACCTTTCCCTTTTCCAAAGGGAAAAACAGCCACTATCACACACTTCTCCCAGAAGAACGAAGCTGAAGACACCAGCCTGAAGATGACGGATGAGATTTCGTTGAAACGTTGCCAAGGTATTCTCAATCTTACACGGGACAAGACCTGAATACACCAAGACCTACATACCTTTACCCGTGAAAATCTATGAAAACAAATATATATATATAACATTATAAATCAGTTCCAAGGGGAAATGCATAGGAAGGAAGAATTGCAAACTGGTTCTAATATTGATTCTTATACAGGTAGTCCTCGACTTATAACCATTTGTTTAGCGACTGTTGAAGTTGCAACACCACTGGAAAAACTGACATTATGACCATTCTTCACATTTATGACCATTGCAGCATCCCCAAGGTCACATGGTCAAAATCGGATGCTTGGCAGCTGACAATTACGGTGTCCCAGGGCCACTTGAACCCCACTTTCGAGATCTTCTGATTAAAAAACCTCAATGAGGAACCCAGACTCACTTAACAACCGGGTGACTAACTTAACAAATGTAGCAATTCACTTAATAAGGTTGTAAAATGGAGCAAAACCCACTTAACAACTGCCTTGTTTTAGCAGCTGAAATTTTGGCCTCAACGGCAGCCAAGGACTCCCTGTATATGGAAGGTATCCCTGCTTAGTTCAAACATTTAAAAATGACCCATATTATTTTATTCCCAAGTCAGGGATTCAGAGCAGAGGTTCCCACAAGACCCATTACGCAGGAGGTGAAAGACTTTAGGGTTGTATTGACATGGCCTGCCAGGTACAGCTGCTCTAAGCCTGGTTCATTTGTGCACGTGCGAATGTGTATTCGGTGTGACGCTCACTCCGCAAGCTCAGTTTATGGTGCAGCCTGACATCAATTTATTAAGGCCGGTGCATAATCGATGCATTTGGAGGTCCTTCCAACAAGCTGAGGGATGCCATCTTCCAATTACAGTCAACTGGCATGCAAAAGATGTTGATTTACAGAGGAAAACGGTTGCCAGCTCACCAGAATGCCTCCTGTCCACCTGCACTGGCTTTCAAAGAAGCCATTTACGTGAAGTACAAGTAATCCTTGGCTTACAACCGTTCGCTTAGTGACCGTTCCAAGTTACAACGGCACTGCAAAAAGGGACCTAGGACCGTGGGAGCATCATCACTTGAGACTTTCAAGAAGAGATTGGATTCCCATCTGTCAGAAATGGTCTCCTGTTTGGGCAGGGGGTTGGACTAGATGACCTACAAGGTCCTTTCCAGCTCTGATTATCTGTTATCTATTTCTCACAGTTACAGCCTTTCCATTATTCCCATGATCAAAATTCCAGTTTTAGCTTAGTGACTGGTTCCTATTTATGACCGTTGCTGTGTCCCAAGATTGTGTGATCCTCTTTTGCGACCTTCTGACAAGCAAAGTCCATGGAGCAGCCGGATTCCCTTAACAACCAGATCACCCACTTATCAACTGCAGTGATTCGCTTAACAACCGAGGCGAGAAAGGTCATAAGATGGGGCAAAATTCACTGGGTCAAATGTCTCACAACAGAATATTTGGGCTCAACTGCGATCGTAAGGCAAGGAGTATGTGTAGGAATCTATCTAAAGGAAAGGGAGGAAGCATGTAGCCCATGTATAAAATACCCACCTCACACAGGAAACTTTCTCAATCAGCTACAATAGGTCAGCTTTATACAGTGCGCTAAGCAGTGAGCCATGGTTGACAGAGGCTGAGGCTCTGAGCTGCCTAAACACACTAAGCCAAACAAATCACATTATGGCTTCGGCATGAACCCGGCAACTCAGTCCAAAGTTTTCCAGAATTCTTCACCACAGAATCTTAAAAGAGTGCCAGGGCTGGAAGTGACCTTCAAGGACATCTAGTCCAACCCACTGCCTCAGGTAGGAAACCCTACTATGATCGTTACCCTCATGCTAGACGGTAAATGAAGGGAAAGTAGAGGGAGGAAATGGACAGGACGGAGGCAGTTTTAAAGCGTGGAGCTGTATCAGGGGCCTGGAGGCTAAAACATGTGAAGAACGGCTGCAGGATTTGGGTTTGGCTAGTCTGGAGAAAAGAAGAATCAGGGGCGACATGATAGCAGTCTTCCAGGATTTGAGGGGCTGCCCCAAAGAAGAAGAGGGGGTCAAATTATTCTCCAAAGCACCAGAAGGGAAGACAAGAAACAATGGATGGGAAACTAACTTGGAATTAAGGAGAAACTTCCTGACAGTGAGGACAATTCACCAGTGAAGCAGCTTGCCACCAGAAGTT
This sequence comes from Naja naja, assembly GCA_009733165.1. Classification (NCBI taxonomy): domain Eukaryota; kingdom Metazoa; phylum Chordata; class Lepidosauria; order Squamata; family Elapidae; genus Naja; species Naja naja. Next base: position 7,023,969 of record CM019166.1, read on the forward strand.
GTTTCAAACTTCTGCTTCATAATTGGAGATTTTTAAGGAGAGACTGGACAGTCAACTTGTCTGAAATGGTATAGGGTTTCCTGCTTCAGCAGGGAGTTGGACTAGAAGACCTCTGAGGACCCTTCCAGGCCTACTCTAATTCTAATTCTATTCTGTAATTCTATTCTGTAATTCTATTCTATTCTATTCTATTCTATTTCTATTCTATTCTATTCTATTCTATTCTATTCTATATTCTATTCTATTCTATTCTATTCTATTCTATTCTATTCTATTCTATTCATTCTATTCTATTCTATTCTATTCTATTCTATTCTATTCTATTCTATATTCTATTCTATTCTATTCTATTCTATTCTATTCTATTCTATTCTATTCTATATTCTATTCTATTCTATATTCTATTCTATTCTATATTCTATTCTATTTCTATTCTATTTCTATTCTATTCTATATTCTATTCTATTTCTATTCTATTCTATATTCTATTTTATTCTATTCTATATTCTATTCTATATTCTATTCTATATTCTATTCTATTCTATATTCTATTCTATATTCTATTCTATATTCTATTCTATTCTATTCTATTCTATTCTATATTCTATTCTATTCTATATTCTATTCTATTCTATATTCTATTCTATATTCTATTCTATATTCTATTCTATTCTATATTCTATTCTATATTCTATTCTATTCTATTCTATTCTATATTCTATTCTGTTCTGTTCTGTTCTATTCTATTCTCTATTCTATTCTATTCTATTCTATTCTATTCCTGCCATTTTACAATGGAATATGCTGACTACATAGCAGGGGTTAATTTTAAGACTTCCTTTAAGAAAGAAACTGGCGAGGTTCTTTTAGTATTCTGGGTTTGATCAAAATGGAGTTGGGCTCTCTGTGGCTCAGCTTGCTAAAAAGAACCCTTCATTGTCTCAGCAGGCTGTTTGAACCCTCTCACCCAAAGCTGAAATGTATTTGACAGGTTTGGGCGCTGCCTGATGTGGAAACGGAGCACAAATTCATACCAAATGCTTCATTAGCTCATTCAAAAACTGAGCCGCTATATTCAGAAAATATTCCAGGTCTGGTTTGATCTAATCACAGTGACCCTTTCCTGTTACAGGCGGTTCTTAACTTACGACCAATTGCTTAGCACGTACTTGAAGTTACAACAGCCTTCTCCAGGATACTTACAACCCTGATGAAGTTCTGGTGGCTGAGCTGCCCTCCCTCCCCGCTCAGTCACCCAGGTTGCATTTGGGCCCTCAGCAACCAGCCAGTATTTGTATCAAATGACATTTTTGCTTCTGGTTTCTGGCAAAAAAAACTGGGTTTGCTGAACAACCAATGCATTCACTTAACAACTGCCACATTCACTTAATGACCACCACAAAAAAAAAGATTGTAAAATTGGGCACAGGCAGATGTTGACTCGCTTAATGACTTACAAAATAATTCCAGTCTCAATTACGGTCCTAAGTCAAGAACCACCTGGATATTGTGAATGATGATAGCAAGATAATACAGGCAGTCTTTGACTTACAGCAGTTCATTTAGTGACCGTGACCATGTTACTAATTTAACAACTGCAGTGATTCACTTAACAATTGTGGTAAGGAAAGGTCATAAAATGGAGCAAAACCCACCTAAGAACTGTCTCACTTAGCGACAGAAATGTTAGGCTCGATTGTGATCGTAAGTCAAGGATTGCCTGCTGTATTGATTCAATCAGCCTCTCTGCTGGGTTTAAAGTATTACCCTCTGTGTGCTGACTGGATCGCAGACGCTCTGGTTAAACATCAGGCTAGCATTTCCTGTACGTTATTTTCTTTATTTGGGGGCCAGAAAAAAAGATATATATATTTTAGAAAAAAATCCATAGCAGCTCCTGTCAAAGCCATTTGTCTCCCGGGGACCAGGACAAAGACAACTAGAATTATCTCCTGATTGTATTCCAGGAAATAATAGTCATAAAAAAGATGGTTGATCGTCCCTGAGTAGGAAAGAAAAGTCGCTCGGAATTTATACTCATTCAAGATTCAATCCTTCACCATCTCTTGCATGACTGTATTTCCTTCTCAGAAAACAAGGCTGGCTTTCCCCTTATCTCTGGGCCCAAATGCTTGTTTACATTCCTGGTGTTTCTGCTTTCTGGTTCAGATAAACCCAGCAAATCAGAGGGGAATTTCCCAGCAACCCGCTTCCAATAACGGTGACAACTCCCGTGTCTCTGTCTGTCTGTACATATAAAACAAGGCATGGAAAGAAAGATGGATTTCCTAGAACTGCCCTGTTTTTATCTCCCAGAGTTGCTCTCCTATTAATGAAGCTCAGTGGGGCTCACTTATTCCAGGCAAATATTGCTCAAGGAAGGGAAATATTAAAGACGGAATATATCCAGCCTCAAATCTGGAAATTTTTTTAGCCCAGTCACATCCACTCTGGATCATTCGGAGGCCTTAATGAAGGATTTTCTATGACTCTGATGTGGTGGGGGGGAGGGAAATGAATCATTTTCCATCATCAAAAATAAATCCTCAATGCCAGTTTGCCTGCACGGATATATATTTTTTAAAGTAAATTAAAAGGTAGGAGAACAGTAAGCTGAGAAACTCAGCTTCCCCCAAATTTCGATCTATAATAAACACCACTGAACTCTCATGTATACAATCCCCAGTATGGGGTATAAGTTGTTTAGTGGATTTACCTGAAAGGAGGATTAACTTTTCCCCAACAAATAATTCACCTTTAAAATAGAAAGGCTGCCTTAGAATCAGTAACGGAAATAGACAAAATTCTCCTGCAAACTGTCAGGTTTCAGACCAGGCACTGAGCTTGGGAATTAACCGAGATGTGTCAAGGATAGGATAAATAGCTTTTATTGTAGATAGAAAAATAAGTCATGTATTTGCAGCTGGTCAGCCCACGCTTCTGCCTGGCCTTATGTTCCGCCGGGTCAGTTTCAGCCTTTTTACTTTGCAATAAAAGAAGATTCACACAAACATTCTAGATGGGTTTCAGCAGTGAGCTGAAAGGAATTTAACAACCACCGGGGGTCGGTTGAATGCAGCAGGTACATAAGTTGAATACAATTACGGTTGTATGTCGAGGACTGATTGTACCTGTCATTTTTCACATCACGTGTTTTCTCATGATGCCTTTCAATCATCTTGTTATTTGAAAACCTACAATGTTCCCAGTGAACATTTTGCGTTTCTCCCCAAAATATTAAGAAAGGAAAAACAAAGTTGATTCTTGCTTTTAAAAGTATCCATAACAGTGGATACTTGTAACAGCAAGAAGCCACCTTCCTTTTCCCCTCTTAATTTTTTTGGGGTGTGTGTAGGAGAACAAGGATTCCACCACAATGGGTTAGTTAGAGCAGCGGCCCCCAAATTTTCCAGCTTGGTGCAGGGAGGTGGGCTGTGAGTGGCAGGTGTGCACGCACGAATGGAGTTTCGCATGCGAGCGGAGAGCGCTTGCACTTGTGCGCAAAGCTCCATTTGCGTGAATGGAGCTTTGCACGCGAGTGCCCTCCGCTTGTGCAAATAGAGCTTCATGCATGAGCACAAGCAACCTCTGCTCGCACAAGTGGAGCTTTGCACGCCAGCGCAAGTGGAGATTCGCACGCAGATGCCTGCCCGTTTCTTTTGCAGCCTGGTTTTCAACAGGCCGTAGCCCGGTAGTACCCCTGTTGTAACGAAGATCCATGGGAGGAAAAAAAAATAAACCAGGCCTTCCGCGAGATAACCATCTTCTCTCTTCTACAAACATTTCAGTTCAATGCTACACAGGATCCTATTATCAAGTGATCGGCCCCGGGGCGCAGTTCCCACAATCTGAAGTGGCAGCAATTTGCAGATGTAAAATACTCCGGCTATAAGATCTTTGAACAGCCAGGAAAATGCAAAGCAAGGATTTAAGATGCATCCGGTTTCACTGCAGCAGCTTTAAGTATCTCAGAAAACTGAAATCCGCAAATATTTTTTTCCCCATGGTGGTTTAGCTGATCTGTCTCTTGCCAGACGCCTAAAAAAAGGGGGAGTTGGTTCTTTGATCCTGGGGAGAAAAGCGAGATCTCTGCACATGCTCAGAGGCATTCTACTTCCCCAGGATAAGATTTCAGAGGTCGCACCAGATACGGTCGCACCACCAACGGCAAATGGATACACGTTATAAGTCAGCGATTAAGTGTGACATTTGCCCACAGTAGTGTGGGCTTATTGTGCTACCTTTAGGATCTTATCCTGGGGGAAAAGAATGTCTCTGAGGCTACACAAAGTGCAAGCAGACACATTTGTGCAATGTGGGAAGCAGGCTTGCATTAGCCTTGGATGAACGCTAGGCACTTTGTGTTATGTGTGGGGGAAAATTTCTCTGGGTTATACCAACCCAGCCCTTGGAGTCAGCCGGGGAAGAAGGCTGGTTGAGAAATTCAGCCCAGCTGGGGGAGCAAACCCCTTCCCACAATGCCCCCACCTCTCCCGTGGCTGGCTCTTCTGGGGCATCGCAGTGGGGATTCATGAGAACCAATCTGCCACCTGCTGTTCCAGTGGATCAATGAGAATCAGCAATTATACGCAGTCAAGTTCTCTTTTCTTCCTCAGTTGCTGAGCTACACATTTGCTGGGGGGGGGGGCAGGAGGATGTTGTGGGGTGGGGAGCAGGATCACTCCTGGCCTGAGGTAACAATTCCCAAGTACGGGAACTGGAGAAGAGATTGGATAAGCATTTTTAATTCATATTTATATGCCGCCCTTCTCCGAAGACTCAGGGCAGCTTACAATTTTTGGGGATACAACTCAATGCGCTCAGCAGTAGCCTTCCTTCCATTGTATATGCCTGCTTATTACTAAGCGGCATTTTTTACAAAGTCAGCTTATTGCCCCCAACAATCTTGGGTCCTCACTTTACCTACCCCGAGAGGATGGAAGGCTGAGTCAACCTTGAGCCTGGTGGGATTCGAGCCTGCACTAATTGCAGGCAGCTGGAGCTAAGTGCTAGGTGTTTAACAGCCTGCACCACCAAGGCTCTTGGTGGAATGATATAGGCTTTCCTGCCTAAGCAGGCGGTTGGACTAGAACAGGGGTTGCCAACCTTTTGGACCACCAAACTCATAATTTTAAATCGTGCGGACCACTCAGTCAGACCCCAAGAACAACATCAACTGGTTGGAGCTCAGGGCATCTCACCTGGCTCTAAAGGCCTTCAGGTCAGTGATAGTGGGGCAGCATGTGTTGATCCTGACGGACAATGTGACCACCGAGGCTCATATCAACAGGCAGGGCGGGTACTCACGAAGGAGGGCAAATGTTGTGTCCCAGGATAATGTTGCAAGATCCAAAATGGGTCGGTCAGCAGGACCAGAAGTTTAGTCTTCTGAGCTTTCAGACTCATGCTGGAGCCCAGCCATAGGGAGCTTCTCTCTAGTAGAGTTGGGGTTTGGGCTATTCTGTGTGTAATATTGATGTGGTGCCTGGTTATGCGTGGCTGTTGATTGGGTTGCTGATGGCCAGTCAGGAAGTCGTTGGCTGTTGTTTCCTTTTGCTGCCAAGCCTAAGTAGTTCATAAGCTGGTGATAAATTAGCTCTAAGTGAAGATCACTTGGAAGAAGGAAATACCTCTAATGTAATCTACCGGGTCCCCTAAAAGGATTGCCCCTGTGACTATGTAGGACAGAGAGGAGGAACCCAGCAGTCAGACGAGGAGATCCGAATTCTTTGGTAGCCTCACATTGCAATGAGGAAGGACATACATTCCATTTTGCAGCTGCTACTAAGATTGTTGGCCGAGCAGGGACAAAAATAGCCAGGGAAATAACTGAAGCCTGTCAAACGGGCCCTTTGTCAGTCAACAGGGCTGCTGATTTACTACCAGTACTTTGGCAGCCGAAGGAAATAAGAGGCAAGGACTTAATAGCCAGCCATCAACATCCCAATCAACAACGAAAAAGCCACACACAACAGGTGCCACATAAATACAACACATGGAACAGCCCAACGCATATGTTCTGCTGGAGGGAAGTTCCCTGAGGATGGGCGCCAACTCGAGTCCAAAAGCTCGTAAGACTAAAACTTCTGGTCCTGCTAACCAATCCAGATTGGAAGCTGTCATGAAGAATGACAGGGATAAATCCCAGGGGAGTGGGGAGGCGGTGTATCATCCTCCATCCTGATTTCTAATCCCCCCAAATCAGAGTAATGAAATTCCGCCGCAAAATGCCTACTCAAAAATGCCACTTCCTGTCCCCAAGTAATAACTAAAATAGGAATATGAAGGCTCCAGATAAGTCAAAATTGATTTGGAAACCTCACACCAAACTGTGAAAGTCATTTCCTTCTGGTTATGTCACCTCCAGTTACATTGTAGCACCTGGCCGACTTTGGCTGAGCTTAAAAACACTACACCAGTCAAATCTGAGGATGGGAGACCACCAGGAAACTAGCTGGGCAATTGAGGAAAAAAAATATCCAGAAAAGAAGCGATAGCAAACAATTTCAATGTTGCTTTGAAAGTTATCCAAATGCATGTACCTTGCTGGATACATTAGGGTTTGTTTTTTTTCTCTTCCATTTTTTAAGTTTTTAGTCATTGTTAAATCTGCATTGCTTATTTCTCTCTCTTTTTTAACAAGAACAAAAGGAATGAGTAACAATACAGCAAAGGCTTTAATATTAGATAATCAGCTTATGACAGAAACCCTTGTCGTACAACAAATGCTTTGAAGTAATTTGCAGCTTTTTAAAAAGGTGATATTCAGTTCTGGATGAAAAAGCTATATAATCTAACGCTTATTAACATTTAAAATCATAGTTAATACTGATATAATACTCTGTTTTATCATCAACGGTCTAAGCGATCCGAACTTTAGAGTGTTAATAATCCTCAATCAATACTGTACAATACCTAGTAACATACAGATAGTTCTCAACTTACAGTCATAATTGGGACCAGAATTTCTCCACGGTAGGCAAGATGGTTGTTCGTGACCGATTTCATGACCTTTTTTTTTTTTTGGCTCCAGTTGTTAAGCAAATCCCTGAAGTTGTTAAGTGAATCACACAGCCCAGCAGTCCCCAACCTTTCTGGTACCAGGGACTGGTATCAGAAGAGAAAATGTTCCATGGATCAGGGAGGGTGGTTTTGCGTGCAACCTACTGTAGATCCTGCACATGTGCAGATGAAGCCTTGTGCGGCCCAGTTGCTAACAGGACATGGACTGGTACCGGTTGACAGTTTGGGGACCCCTGAGATAGCCATTAAGTGAACCTGGCTTTCCTCGTCAACTTTGTTTTTCACATTTCTGAACCGCCCAGCTCACCCAGGGAGGGACTTTGCTCATTGGAAGCGAACTGATCAGAAACGGTGGTTATCTAACTATCCAACAGCATCAACTTTAATGTGGAGAAGAGCAAGGTTTTACACCTGGGCAGGAAAAAACAAAGGTACAAGCAGGCGAAAGCTGGTTCAAAAACAGTAACTGTGAGAGGGACTTTGGAGTCCTAGTGGATGATCACTTGAATATGAGCCAGGCGTGTGTGGCGGCAGCCAAAAGGCTAATACAATCCTTGGTCGCATAAACAGAGGCATAGAATCAAAATCACGTGAAGTATTAAGTCCTGCTTTATAAAGCCTTAGTAAGGCCTGGAATGCTGCATCCGGTTTTGGTCCCCATATTACAAAAAAAGACACTGAGACTTAGGAAAAAGTGCAAAGAAGAGCAACTAGGACGATCAGAGGCCTGGAGACTAAAACATAGGAAAAACGATTGCAGGATTTTGGTTGGGCTAGCCTACAGAAAAGAAAGGACCAGGGGTGACCTGATAGCAGGATTCTAGTATTTGAGAGGCTGCCACAAAGATGAGGGGGTCCATTTATTTTCCAAAGCACCAAGACAAGAAACAATGGATGAAAATTAACCAAGGAGCGAAGCAACCTGGAATTAAGGACAATTAAGCGGTGGAACAGAAGTTGCCTTTAGACGTTGTGTGTGCTTCATCAGTGGAGGTTTTTAACAAGAGACTGGACAGTTACTTGTCTGAAATGGTATAGGGTCTTCTGCTTGAGCAAGGGGCTGGACTAGAAGACCTCCAAGGTCCCTTCCAGTTCTATTCTGATTATATAACCACGGGACACAGCAACCACCGTAAACAGACTCTGGTTGCCACGTGCTTGAATTTTGTTCAGGTAAGTGTGAGGACCTTTCGATAAGTCACTTTTTTTCGGCGCTCCTGTTACTCCGAACATTCACTAAATGAATGGTCGTAAGTTGAGGACTACCAGTTAAAATAAAAGCGAATCCTACTCAAGACTGTGCCGAACCCAGATGGCATCAGATGGCATCTTGCACAAGCTGGCCCAGGAAGCAGGCCAGGGACCATTACATCCTAACCTCCGTTAGGTTCTAGCTGGAATTGGTTGCGCAGCCAGTGGGGAAAATCGACCCTGTTGTGCGCGCCACACTCTTCCTCCGTGGTTGAGTTGCAGAGTTGCAATCCACCTTCCGACAACCCGTTTAAGCAGCTTAAATGAAAGGCGCGGGGTCTGCCCTTCTTCCACAGGCTAAGCTTGATTAAACCTTGGTGAATTGGAAGGGAGGGCCTTAAGCACCGGGCAAAGGCATCTCTTGATTAGTTCCCTGAATTGCGCAACTCCAGATGATGGTTTAATTTAATTACCAGATTAAAAGTGCTGCAAGAACGGAGCAGACGGCGCACACAATGGAGGCGGGGAGAGGAAAGATATACGCCGCCATCAGCTTCTCAAAAGAAGGCATGATATATTGTAAATTTAAATCAGCATCGTAATTATTCAATCCGCCGGCCGCTAGTTGGGCCTTTCTTCTTATTAAACAGCATCCCTCTATGAGAATAAGCGGGGGGATGATTTAGAGCAGACTGAAAAGTCCTTCCCCATGCAACGCATTACTAAATTATGAAACTCTCTGCCACAAGATGTGTTAATGCCCGCCAACGTTTTATTTTTAAAGCATTTAAGACGAATTTGGGGGAGACACGTCTCGCCCTGCTCTATGGGATCGCTTCCAACAGTGGGGATAATACATCACCTTAAGCTCAAGACTCCTGAAAGAAAGGCAGGATGCAGCATAAATCTAAGTAATAAATAAATAAATTGCAAATGTCTTCCTTAATGAACCTAGCCAGTTGCATTTTGTTAAGCTAAGCACGGAGTTGAGCACGGAGTCAACGCTGGGAAATATCCTGCACTTGTCTTAGAAGTGGATGAAAAGCATTTGGGTGACTCCCTGCTCTTGAACTCATTAGCACTCAGAAGAGGATGTGGACTGACTGATTTACACTTGGCACATTTTTTGCAGTGGCATCTAGATGCTAGCTGTTAATCAACCAATGGCCGTAGGGGAGATGCATCATGGTTCCCAGTTCGCAGATGAGCCATCCCAGTTGGGCTGAATTGAAGCCTGCAAGCCGTCTTCCAAAACAGCCCGACAGGGAATGCATTGTGGTAGTATACTAAGGCAGGGGTGTCAAAGTCAATTTCATTGAGGACCTTTATCAGGGCTATGGTGGACCTTGGGGTGGGGCTGGGGCTGGGGTGGCCAACTGGGTGGGCGTGGCCAGCTTGACGCCACTCCCCAAACTGCTGGCATGTTTCCTCTTCACATTGGGTAGACTGGGCTGAAGCAATGTGGGTGGACCAGGCTGAAGTGGCTCGGGATGGCCCCTTACATTTTCCAGGACAGACCCGTGGGCCGGATCTGACCACATTGGGGGCCGGATTCAACCTGCAGGCCTTGAATTTGATACCCCTCTATGCTAAGGCAATGAGGGCAGGAGTCACGGTCACGAAGGCCTTCTAGTTTGGAAAGGCCCATATTTGATGCACTAGCCAATGATGGCAAAGCTGGCGCTGAAAAGCCTACATCCTAAACCACTGACAGCCCCACTAGGTAGACTAGATCAGTAATCAACTCCACCGCAAGGCTAACACTGAGCTTGACTTTGGCTATAGCAGCGAAATCTTGCAGATCCGAATGGGCTGGACTTTCTCCCCCTTCGTATACTCCAGTGAACCAGGGAGGTGTCCATCTGAGCCCTTCCCAGTGTTATCTGGATTTATCATCATCATCACCATTAGAGTGGGAAGGGGCCTTGGAGGTCATCTAGTCCAAGCCCCTGCTTGAGCAGGAGAGTCTACTCTATACCATCTCAGACAAATGGCTGTCCAGTATCTTCTTAAAGTCCTCCAGTGTTGGAGCACCCACAGCTAAAATATGCTCTCGCCCCTCTAGCTTAGGTCTGTGATTCTAAACCAGGGGTGTCAAACTGAAAGCCCGCGGGGTGCTTAGGTCTGGCCTGCAGGGCTGCCCTGGAAACAGTGAAGGACCGGCCCGTGGCGCCTCTGCTAGCAAAAATGGAGGTTTGCAGCCCAAAATGGAGCTTGCGAGGGCCACGCACGGCTTTCGCAAGCTTGCAGGAGGCCGTTGCAGCCGCCCCCCTGACACGAGTAGTGATGCCCACTGCAGTCCCCAGAGGTCAAACACAACCATGATGTGGCCTTCAATGAAATCAAGTTTGACACCCTTCTTCTTAAACCTTGGCAATAGATGTGTGGACTTCAACTCCCAGAATACCCCAGCCAGCATGCTGGGGAGAAAGGCAGAAGGAAAGCGGAGGAGAGGATAACTAGCTATAAGGCGGATGGACTTGATTACATCCAGGGATGGATGCACTGAAGAACTTGGTCGGGGATAGGTTGCCCTATAGAGAAAGTCTATCTATGGGGTGGCTAAGGGTCCACCTTAAGGCCCATAACCAATCACAAAGGGCTGGGTCTTGTGGCAACCTCCATCTTCTCTCATGAGCTCCAAGGACACCATGAGTTGGTGCAATCATTCCTGTGTGTCCATCTCAACTTCTTGGCAGGTTGCCATGTCTTCTTCTGAGATTCCTTTCCCCTAGTCCAACTTCCAGCATTGGGAACCTAGTGGTCTCCCATCCATTCACTAACCAGGTTCCGCTAGAATGTTCTAAATTAGCTAAAGTTGGCTGCCACCCAACGAGGCAAACGTTTCCTGTGAGTCAAACCCAGTTCCTGGTTACTTTCTGGACACAATCATGAATTTTTTTTCAACTTTCCCAGTTTAATTGCCAGTCCCGGGAATTTCCTGTTGGTCACCCATCCCAGGATTAACCAGGTCCAGACCACTTTAATTTTTTTTTCCAGATCCCTCCATAACTCTATTAAGCAGGTCCCCAATTTTTTGACTGCAAAATAAGGTTATTTTGCTGCCTAAAAGCAGGCATAAAGGGAGATAACCAAGTAGCAAGGCGGCATCCAAAGAGATATCTGGCGGGAGGGGGAGTTTATTCTATTTATTTGTTTATCAAATTTATTTGCTGCCTATCTCGTGGTTCAAGGTGATTCTGAATGGTTGTTAGAAAGTAAGAGCCTATTTTTAAAAAAAAAAGACAAGCAGCTGTGGCAGCTCTGTCTACCAGCTCAATTTCCAAAGAAATGTTTACAGACCAAGAAGAAGGATTAAGGAAAATACTTTGATCTCTTAGATAGCTGTGATACTTGATAGGACAACATTATGGCAACCTCCTCATAATGAACTGCAAAATTTAACGGCTGGATCCACATGAATAAATGAACGAACAAATGATAATGATTCTGCACTAAATTCCTCCTTTGGCAGGAGTCCAAGTAAAAATAAACAGCTCTGAGTCTTCAGCTGATGGTGACAAGTTTATGTCACTCTGCATCATGCAAGAAAGCTGTTTTCAGGCATCTTTAGGAACAACAACAACAACATTGCCTGGCTGAAAGTAGCTCTATTTTTCCCACAGCCATTTTTTTGTAAAGGTCTCTCTCTCTCTCTCTGCCTTGCTGCAAAGGATATAGTAGAAATGTCTGTATGTCGCTTTCGGGCATCGTATCAGCCTGCCAGCCAGAAAACGCCACTGATTTTGCAAGATGAATATAAGCCAGCAGGGTGAGGCAGATACACAAAAAGGCAAATGCAATTTTAGTTGCATCAACTGAAGTATAATTTGCAAATCATTGCAGAGGGGGTGGGGGTTGCTTCACATTGGTAAAATCCGCTTCAGTCTTATGTCCAGTATGGGATATCACATGGTAAGAAGGATTCAAACAAAGTGGAAGAAGTGTAGTGAAGAACAGCAAGCATTATCAGAGAACTACAGTTCGTTTAGTGATTGTTCGAAATTAAAGGGCGCTGAAAAAAGTGATTGATGGTCATTTTTCACACTTACGACCATTGCAGCTTCTCCATGGCCACATGATCAAGATTCACACACTTGGCACTGACTCATATTTATGACAGTTGCCATGTCCCAGGGTCACGTGATCCCCTTTTGCAACCTTCTGACAACTGAACTCAATGGGGAAGCCAGATTCACTTAACAACCGTGGAACAACTGATATGATTCACTTAACAAACGTGGCAAGAAAAGTCATAAAATGGGGCAAAACTCCCTTGACAACCGTTTTGCTTAGCAACAGAAATTTTGGGCTCAATCATGGTCGTAAGCCAAGGACTACTGGTACTGTATGTTACGCAAACCCAGAAAATGGGTTAACTCAGGCCTCCACTATCTTGAATTTCACAAGCTTTCTACTTTAAAAGCTATGGGGGTCTAAAAATACGAAGAAACCCAACAAACTATGTTGGCTGGAAGCTTGTTACTTTTGTTTCTAGGATGGATGCAGTCTTTTTTTTTTAAAGGGTCTTCAGCAACATTTTGGATGTGTGGGAAATTTTGCTAGCATGCATACACACAAATGAGCAGTTTCTCTGTTTCTTTCCTGTTAAATCATGTTTCAAATTAAGAGTTGCATGAGACGGGTGCCATATAAATTTAAGAAATAAATAACAATTTTAGGGCATCTGAGAAAAGAGTTTGTACAGTACGCAATTGCTCCGACTACGCTGCCTTTTTGCTTCGCTCGCTGTTGTTTGCGTATCCTCGGCAAACCTCTTATTTCTATGCCAGTTGAAGGTGAACTGTCAATCAAGGTCTGTCACCATTCAACGATGCTACTCATTTCTGTCTGCGTGGGTGCAAAATGAGTAGTTGTGGCTGCCCAGTTTTTTGATAGCTCCTGCCAAGGAAAGAGGCTCTGTCTGAATAGGAACGACGCTTGCATGTGAGACCAGATGCATTTGCCTACAAAGAGCGTTCATCCAGAACAGATGCCCAGATTGTGCTATGGAGGCTTTCAAGAAGACACTGGACAGCCATTTGTCTGAAATGTATAGACTCTTCCGCTTGAGCAGGGGGCTGCACTGGATGACCTCCAGGGTCCCTTCCAACTCTCTTCTGTGTTGTATCCTCTGAGATTCTGTCTTGGTGAACCCCTGACACTGCCAGATAATACTGCTAGAGTGATTCTCAACTTCGGCCACTTTAAAATGTCTGGACTTCAACTCCCAGAATTCTCCAGTCAGCAAGCTAAAATTACTTTTAATAGAAGGTTCCAGTAACAGAGACTTGCAAGTCTCAATGCACTTCTCCCTTCCTCTCTTTACTTTCAAAAGAACTAGGGAAGGTCTTGCTGAGATGCTTTCTCAAGTTACATTTCTGCTTTGGACTCGGATTTCTCTTCTCTGACCATTGGCTTGGCTGTGGCTCTTCCCCTGTTCTTGGAGGATATTTCTACTTGCCATTACGAAAGCACAGCACTTCCATGTTGGTGCAAAGAATAAAAAAATGTTCAAAAAATAATCAGCAGATAGACTGGATTCAGAGATTCTTGTCCTTAGGTGGATGGCAGCCCCCTTGGCTGATCTCCCCCCCCAAAGCAAAACAAAGCAGGGTTGAGCCTTTGTTAATGGTCCATTAAGACCTGGGCCAGTCTATTCTACATAACGAAGATCTACCTCCTTCAAGGAGAGCCATAATAGGAATTGCCCAAAGCCCTTTCATTACATCATCACCCAGCAAGAGTCAACCAAGCCTGGGACTCAAAAGACAACCTACCAAGTTACCCCTGCATGACCCCATGGGAGTCTGACAACCAATCAGAATACAAGCTCAAATTCAAATCCCAACAGAGGGTATAAAACCCAGCATCACTCTCAGCATCTCAGCCCTTGTCCTTCTTTGGAGCTCCAAGCCATGTGGTCCTGTCCACCATTAAACCGTCTTTCCAAACAGCCTCCATGTTTCCAGTGTCTTTTCTCCCCACCTGGAACTGAACCCAGATGGACATTTCTTTCAACACAAGGAAAAGCAGCATTAGCATTCACAACTTTGATCTCTTAGCCTGGCCTACCTTGAAGGGCTGGCAGAGACGTTGTATTTTCTCACCAATCAGCATCATTCAGATTGGTGGATAAGCAGCCGCTGCCCGGAGGTCTCTTGGCTTCAGCCTTCCCTGCTCAGTTTGGAGATATTAGATTTCTTTTTCAACTACATGCACTACAAACGTTATTGCTTCCCGCTGATAAAACCAAGGTCGTCACCATGTAAACGGGAAAATAAATGCCCAGCCAAAGATGTGAGAAATCAAAACTGGAGGTAAACAAAATCGAAGCGTAAATTAGTAGGAAAGGATCAGGAAATGCCACCCTGCCAGATCCAACCCAGATGTAAAACGCGGCTCTCTTGATTTCCTATTTCCATTTTAACATCCCTGCGAATACTCCATTTGCATGTAGAGCTACAGACTAGCCTCGCCCCCTTGGATGTAAGCCGGCATGTCTACACTGAGGTTCATACAACCTGCCAAATGCAGGTTAACACAGCACAACTGCTACCTACAGGAAACGCTTATCCAGCTCTGGTACAAACTAGCAACCCCATTTGCACAACATGTTACTATTTATAGCCTTGCATGGAGGTCAAAGCCAGAAAAATGACCTAATCCGAGAACCTGGGTCAGGGCACATGTGTGAACGCAATCAATGGGTCTTACAGAGGAGCAAGCATTCATTAGCCAAGGAGGCAGTGACCCAAAATTGGGTGCGAGGGCTCCGTATGTGTATGCCTACATCCCAGCTACCTTGGAGACTAAAACTTATGAAGAATGGTTGCAGGAAATGAATCTGGCTAGTCGAGAGAAAAGAAGGACTGGGGGGACATGAGAGCAGTATTCCAATATTTGAGGGGCTGCAAAAAAGAGGAGGGGGGTCAACTTATTTTCCAAAGCACCAGAAGACAAGGAAGTTTTTAAAGAGAATTTTTTAAGTGAAGGAGTTAACTTCTTTCCAATACATCACACTGACTTGGGTTCAGAAGATGGAGGAGGAGGAGGAGGAAAATGGGGATAGAGAGGGGCTGCAAAGCTCAGTTTATTATTATTTATTTATTTTATTTAGTTGGTTTTATATACCGCCCTTCTCCCCAAGGGGACTCAGGGCGGTTTGCAGGGCATTAAAAAACATGCAATACAAATATTAAAAGTAAAATTAAACTCAATTAAGCCCCACCCATATCAAATTTTAAAAATTTAAGAACAATGGTTAAAAACGATAATTCCAATCCCAAAATTTAAAAATATACCTCATGGGGATAGATCGGCTTGCTTAAACAGCCACGTTTTAAAGGCTCTCAGGTCGGGGACAATCCGGATCTCTACCGGTAGCTCATTCCAGAGGGCAGGGGCCGCCACAGAGAAGGCCCTCTGTGTGGACTTCAACTCCCAGAATCCTCAGCAGTGATTACCCTGGCTGCATTTTCCAACCTGTACAAATATCACCTCCCCCTATTCTCCAGCCCACCTGGCCAAGACAACGACGACTCTCTTTGGAGGACACTCATCTGTTTACAGGTGGTCCTCAACTTATAAGAGTTTGCTTAGTAACCATTTGAAGTTACGGCGTCACTGAAAAAAGGGGACTCGTGACCTGTTTTTCACACTTATGAGCATTGCAGCATCCCCATAGTCACATGGTTTACATTCAGATGCTTGGCAACGGACTCACACTTGTGACGGTCGCTGTGTCCCAAGCTCGCATGATCCCCTTTTGCAACCTTCAGACAAGCAAAGTGAGAAAGCCAGATTCACATCACAACCGTGTTAGTAATTTAACAACTGCAGTGATTCGTTTAACAGCTGTGGTGAGAAAAGTCGTAAAACGGGGCAAAACTCACTGAACAAATGTCTCATTTAACAACATCAATAATTTTGGGCTCAATTGTGGTCGTAAGTTGAGGACTACCTGCACTTACAATGCTGACAATCCCATCCCAGGGGAATCTGGGTGAGGTCCAACAAGAGAATGAAATGTGAGAACAATGCAGCAACAACTCACTAACCCAGGGACCTAAGATAGATGTCCTCACTCAACCCCACTTAGGCCAACGTCTTCTTAAATAACACAAATTGGACTTTTGTTTGCAGAAAGTTAACAAACTCCCTGGGGAGCAAATTCTAAAGAGCGGAATTATCCCACACAATACCTCCCTCCCCCTGAACATCTTATGAGGAGAAGGGGGATTCTCCAGTGGACCCCTCTAGATAACAGGACCAGAAGGACAGATTAAATTGCCAGATACACCCCAGAGCGGTGCCATTAGTGTTTAATTACCTCATTTAAAAAGCCACCCATCTCACGCTTGCAACTCAGGGCGGTGCACTTGACTGAAACCACAAAGTCAAACAATCAACATCATTAAAACAGAACCATTAAAATACAGATAAAACAGTTTAAAAAAAAAGTCTAAGAGCAAAATGACAAGAGACTGAATTCTAAACTTAACTGCTCTTTAACAGGCTCCACATTCCCATGGGGTCCCCAGGCCAGAGGCCATTAGGGGCTTTAAAAGGAGGAACTGGTAAGGAGCTGGGGTCGAAGGCACTTGGGCCACCGAAAGGCCACTTTAAAACCAGGATTACTCTACCCCGGAAGGTGGCTCAGAGTCCATTTTCTATCAGTTGCAGTCAGGGCTGTCTTAACGCATGAGCCTGACGGGCCCCATATGTTAACCCTTCAATGCACCTTGTATCATATAAATACAGCAACATATTTATTACATTTTGCTGCATTTTTTAATTAATAGGTAAAGGTTCCCCTCACACATACGTGCTAGTAGTTTCTGGCTTGAGGGGACGCTGCTCATCTCCGTGACAAAGCAGAAGAGCCAGTGCTGTCCGAAGATGTCTCTGTGGTCATGTGGTGGGCATGACTAAATGCCTTCGAAGGCGCACAGAATGCTGTCCCCTTCCCACCAAAGGGGTCCCTGTTTTTCTACTTGCATTTTTTTACGTGCTTTCGAACTGCTAGGTTGGCAGAAGCTGGGACAAGTTAACGGGAGCTCACTCCATTATGTGGCGCTAGGGATTCGAACTGCCGACTTTTCTGATCAATGCATGAATGGATGCTTGAGGATGCCTGACTTCCAGATGTGCCCGCCCAGAGATCCATGGAGATGGTGAACCACCTGGTTGAGGGTACAGAGGCTAATGGGGCTTCTACTGGGACCCTAATGGGCTCCAGAGTTCACCCCCTCCCAACTCAGGTATGAACAGATCACTCAGGTAGATATCTCAGAGTTGGCTATCTATCAGGGTTCCAGCAGTTACTCCAATTAAATCATGAGCCTCAAGCCACACTCCCAAAACTAAAGAGGATTTATTTGAAGCTACCATTCTACGTCCGGCACTAAACTGAGCGTAGCCAACTCTGAGATACGTAATTCACTGTCACCCTTGATCCTGCTTCCCCCCCCCTCTGGGTGTATCATCCAACGAAACATGTCCATAGCCAAGAGTCATCAATCATGCTCTCCAGTTAGACTTTTTCTCGGCAGAAGCTTCAGCCATCTAATCAGTCTTTGAAGAAAATATGAATGGAATGTACTTTCGATTGCACACTGCCACCTGCTCTTTGAAACTCCCCCCACTTTTTCTGTTGTCAACTATAAAATGTGTATACAAAATGTTTTATGAGTTGACATTGAGTGTTGCTCAACCTTGGCGACCTGAAGATGGGTGGACTTCAACGCCCACAAAAAAAGAGCCTTGGTGGTGCAGGCTGTTAAACGCCTAGCACTTAGTTCCAGCTGCCTGCAATTAGTGCAGGCTCGAATCCCACCAGGCTCAAGGTTGACTCAGCCTTCCATCCTCTCGGGGTAGGTAAATTGAGGACCCAAGATTGTTGGGGGCAATAAGCTGACTACGTAGAAGTGGCATTTAGTAATAAGCAGGCATATACAATGGAATGAAGGCTATTGCTGAGCGCATTGAGTTGTGCTTCAAAAATTGTAAGCCGCCCTGAGTCTTCGGAGAAGGGTGGGATATAAATATGAATTAAAAAAAAAATTCCCCAGCCAGCACAGGGTTGAAATCCACCCATCTTCAGGCTGCCAAATGGAGCACACTGGTGCTCCCCTCCTGAGACCGCAAGACAAACCAATGCCACAACTATAGGGAGTCCTTGACTCACAACTGTTCATTGAGTGACCGTTCAAAGTTACAATGGCACTGAAAAAAAGGGGCTTAGTTAGGACCGTTTTTCATACTTACGACCATTCCATGATCATGTGATTAAGTTTCAGACGCTTGGCAGCTGACTCATATTTATGACGGTCGCCGCATCCCGGGGTCATGCGATCCCCTTTTGCGACCTTCTGATGAGCAAAGCCAATGGGGAAGCCAGATTCACTTAACAACCGTGTTGCTGACTTATCAACTGCAGTGCTTCAATTAATAACTGTGGCAAGTAAGGCTGTAAAATGGGACAAAACTCCCTTAACAAATGTCTCACTCAGCAACAGAAAGTTTGGGCACAATTGTGGTCGTAAGTCGAGGACTATCTGTATCTATGTGCCGTCAACCCAGCTCAGCCTATCAGGAAAGCTCATTGTGTGTGTCCCCACCCCGTTTGCACATGCATTCACGGGGGCTTTGCACTTTTCACCTCCACCTGCGTAACTCTGAGGGCACCAAGGTGCTTCTGTGTCAGCAGCAGCTCTCTGAAAGGCTCCCCCCCCACTTTGGCACCGCGGCAGCTTTAGTCATTAGCTCATCAACTTGAGACTTCAGGACAATTAATGCCCGTTTCCATTCCTGGGGGAATTGGCACACCCACATCCCAGTGTGCAGTTGGCATAGCAACAAGCCAAGGATGTGCATGTCCTTTTACTGCAAGGGGAGAGGTAAGGGTTGTGCAAAGCATGAAAGCGAAATCAGTATATAGAACTGAAGTGGGATTCTTTCTTTGGGTGAGTGGGTGGGAAAGTCGTCCCTACTCTGACAGCACCCGGGGAAATCCCAAGTTTGGTTTTTCCTTGCCTTCTCAACACACTTTCTCTTTCAGACACACACACACACACAATCCCCAGTAAGTAAACATTGCAGAATCTAACTCAAGTTTACATCATTCAAACATCTTCCTCTGGGTGCCAGGGAAGAGTAAGCACAACGTCATGGACCGCAGTGGGATTCCTTTCCCCTAGACCACCGGGGCTGAACCAGGCAAAGGATGTGGCACTTGAGCCGTTAAAACTGTCCTTAACGGACTGAAAGGCTCCGCTCGAAGATTCTAGTCCTCATGGATGCAATGCTCAGCAGCCCATTAAAACTGTGGGCAGCCCTTCCAAAAGGAGCAGGGTGCTGTTAGGAGAGGACTGAGGGAGGGTGCGTATACCTTTCCTCCAGGTATGTCTCAGAAAAGCAACACAAAGGCAAGCACATTTATTCCAACTGGAAGAAGAAGCCACTTGGACCAGAATATGCAATAAGACACTTTGAATATGGACTAGCATTCACTTGGCAGGAATTGGTTCTGGATAGTCTAGAGAAAAGAAGGACTGGGGGTGACAGAATAGCAGTTTTCCAATATTTGAGGGGTTCCTGCAAAGAGGAGGGGGTCAACTTATTTTCCAAAGCACCAGAACACATGACAAGAAACAAGGGATGGAAACTAACCCAGGAGAGAAGCAACCTGGAATTAAAGAGAAATTTCTTGACTGTGAAAGCAACTAACCAGTGGAACAGCCTGCCTCCAGAAGTTCTGGGTGCTCCATCATTGGAGGTTTTTAAGACTGGACAGCCACCTGTCTGAAATGGTATAGGGTCTCCTGCCTGAGCAGTGGGTTGGACTAGAAGACCTCCAAGGTCCCTTCCAGCTTTACACTTGTCATTGCACTTCATACAACGAAATTAAATACCATCTTCAGTGTACATTATGATTATGAAAAGCCAAACACACATCCTTCACATTCTATACACTGAATTGAAAACCCCTGATATTGCATTCATATTGCACTAGAGACAGTGGGATTCCATAGAGTTACTGCCCTGAGATAGAAGCTGTTTTTCAGCCTATTTGTCCTTGTCTTTATTATTCTGTACCGTCTGCCAGATGGTAATAGTTCAAAAAAAGGGTTCCCAGGATGAGATGGATCTTTGAGAATGTTTTGAACTTTCTTAAGGCAGCAGGAGCTATAAAGCTCTTCCAAAGAGGGGAGAGGGCAACCCATGATCCTCTGGGCAATGATGTTCACCCTCTGCAGTGCTGTCCCATCTGCCCCTGTGCAATTGGCAAACCATACAGAGGTGCAGTGAGTTAAGATACTCTCTATGGTGCAGTGGTAGAAGGTCACCAGCAGTTTTTCAATCAGTGGTTGTTTCCTGAGAAGCCTCAGGTAGTATAATCTCTGCTGGGCCCTTTTTTGACCAGGGCTGCAATGTGAGCCCCCCAGGTAACACCCAGAACCTTAAAACTGGCCACTTGCTCCCCTCGGTCTCCATTGATAAGCAAGGGCTGGATGTCTGATCTGTTCCTTCTATAGTCCATTATCAGCTCCTTGGTCTTATTAGTGTTGAGGACCAAGTTATTGTCTCCACACCACGAAAGCATATTCATATGCTTGTCCATATACCAGGCCTCCATGGTGGGACTGGGTCAAAATACTACACCGGTGCTTCTCAATCTTGGCAGCTTGAAAATTGAAGCCTGGCTGGCTGGAGGATTCTGGAGTTGAGGTTCCCCCATCTTAAGGTTGGCAAGGTTGAGAAACATTGTGCTACCCTGTAGTTTTCAGTGACACAAAGCTGGCATGATTCCTGGCTTTTGTTTCTGCAATTCAGGGCTATGTTGTCTAGATATTAAATTGATTTTTTTTTTTTTTTATTCCTGCTGAGTATTTATTCTTATTTATTTTATCGCAATATTGACATTTTTTAAAATTGCGCTCACTGGCTCAGAATCGCTCGGCCAAGATGGCGGCCAGGTAGATCGAATCAAATCCACGAAACGATAAAATGGAACACAATCTGGCTTCAGGGGATGGTCAGCTAGGCCCAATGCTTGTTTTGGAATGACACAAACTGAAACTGAATTTAAAGTTAAATTTAAATAGGTTGGCGGTTTTGCCTTCCATTCTTTCCTAAAACATTGGTGGTGGCGGGGGAAATGGATAAAATTAATCCCAAGGTGAAATATGTCTTTCCTACCCTCACACTGGTGCCAAAATAGACTGCACACAGCTACAACAAAGGAGTCATTACAAAATGATAGGCTGTTTTTTGTATTTTATGTCCTTGTCCTTGTCCACTGACCTACTGACACACAGATACACACACACACATGCACGCATCCCATTGCATGCACTGCTTGCTCTTCCCAATCCAGATCAATCACAGCCTTCGGTATATTAATGGCATCTTATTTGTACTGAATGCCTCATTAATGCTAACATTCCCTGGGCGTCTCTCTGCCACCCTCTCCGGATGGAGAGTATTAATTGCTTGCTTTGTAATTAAATATTAAGGCTGCGATATTTCACGCTCTGCACAGCTGGCAGGGAAAGGGGACCTGCGCACAGTGTGAGTGTCACATGCAGGGTATTACTTCAGATTGCAAGAGCCTCAGGAGCCCTGCTCTGTGGACATACTCAAGGCTATGGAGCGAGCGTGGTTCAATCTTGGGCCAAGATCCACACGCATACAGGAGGTCCTTGACTTATGCAATTCAGCCCAAAATTTATGTTGCTTAAACGAGACAGTTCTTAATGTGAGTTTCCCCCCACTTTACGACCTTTCCTGCCACAGTTGTTAAGTGAACCACTGCAATTGTTCAAGTTAGTAGCAGGTTGTGAAGTGAACTGGGCTTCCCCATTGGCTTCGCTTGTCAGAAGGTCGCAAAAGGGGATCAGGTGACCCCGGGATGTTGCGACCATCATAAATATGAACCAGTTGCCAACTTGGATCATGTGACCAGGGGAAATGCTGCACCGGTTGTAAGTGTGAAAAATGGTCCTAAGTCACTTTTTCAGTGCTGCTGTAACTTTGAACGGTCACTAAATGAACTGTTGTAAAGGCTCAGGAGAGAAGGAAGCAAGAGATGGTTCTCAGGAAGAAGCAAGGAGGAAGCAGCCCAGTCTGAGTTAGATAGTCCTTGACTTACGGCCACAATTGGAATCAGAATTTCCATCATTAAACATCGTTGGTCATTAAAAGAGTTACAGATTTTATGATCTTCTTTATCATGGTTATTAAGAGCTATTAAGTGAATCATGAGGTTGTTAAGCAAATTTGGGTTCCCCCATTGTTGGAAGCTGGCTTGGAAAGCCGCAAATGGCGATCACATGACTCCAGATGCTGCAACATGCTGAGCCTTGGTGGCTCAGGCTGTTAAATGCCTGCTTTAAGTTCCAGCTGTCTACAATTACTGTAGGCTCGAATCTCACCAGGCTCAAGGTTGACTCAGCCTTCCATCCTCTCGGGGTAGGTAAATTGAGGACCCAAGATTGTTGGGGGCAATTAGCTGACCTTGTAAAAATGCCGCGTAGTAATAAGCAGGCATATACAGTGGAATGAAGGCTATTGCTGAGTGCATTGGATTGTATCCCAAAAATTGTAAGCCGCCCTGAGTCTTCGGAGAAGGGCGGCATATAAATGTAATTTTTTAAAAAAAACACATCCCAGGTGCCAAGTTCCAACACTTTGATCACGTGACCGTGGGAATGCTGTGCCATTTATAAGTGTGAGGACTGCAAGTGCAAGTCACTTTTTACAGTGCACCTATAACTTGTTGCTAAAAGAATGGTTATAAGTCAGGGTCTGCCTGTATCTGTATTTGACCGCTGAACTGATTGCACTTGAGAGCTGCATGCGTAGAACCAAAAATGGACTAAACATCTAGGTGTAGAGTACTACATTTAGAGTACTGCATCCAGTTTTGGTCACCGCACTATAAAAAAAGATGTTGAGACTCTAGAAAGAGTGCAGAGAAGAGCAACCAGGATGATGAGGGGACTGGAGGCTAAAATATATGAAGAACAGTTGCATTGACTATGTCTAGTCTGGAGAAAAGAAAGATTACGGGATAACATGATAGCAGTCTTCCAATATTTGAGGGGCTGCCACAGAGAGGAGAAAGGGGTCAAGCTATTTTCTAAGGCACTCGAGCGCCAGACAAAGAATAATGGATGGAAACTGAACAAGGAGAGATTCAACCTGGAAATAAGGAGGAATTTCCTGACAGTGAGAACAGTCAACCCCTGGAACGGAAGTTGCCTTCGGAAATGTGGGAGCTTCATCCCTGGAGGCCTTCAATAAGAGACTGGACTGTCCTCTGTCAGAAATGGTGTAGGGTCTCCTGCTTGGGTGGGTGGCAGGGTTGGACTAGATGACCTACAAGGTCCCTTTCAACTCTGTTAATCTGTATCTGAGTTTCCCCAAACCTGCAAAACACCAAATCAAGAACGGCTTCCACCAAGATTAGCTTTATGTTTTACCTTGTCAACGGTGCCGGGTGAAAACAGTCTTAGGGATGATTCATACACACATTAAACCCCCTTCCTTCTGAAACCTCATTAACCAAGATTTAAAATATGCAGTAGATAAAAAATGTAACACACAGGAGAGCAACCTGGGTAGACACCACCTTAGACAAAACAGCAGTCAATTGAACCTCTGTACACAGAGCTTGCCCTCATGCGCTCGGCCTAAAGGGAAACAAGACTCTAGTCCTCATGGTTCCAATTAGGAGTTCATTCTACTTATAACCTGAGGGTGCAGACTTAGCTGTCTACCTGCTACTCTCCACAATGTCACAGAGGGTTCCCCCTTCGTCCTACCTGAAATGTGGAGGATTAAAACTTGGAACCCGAGGCATTATAAACAGGGCCTTCGATTCATCCTTCCAGAGAAGAGAGGATAGGGAAGAAGATGACTTAAATATTTTAAAAGTATCGTCGCGAGCACCTTTTGCTATCTCAATCCTGGGAAAAACCAGAATTTCAGAACACCTAAGGGAAGAGATGTAAACATCAGAGCAATGTTTTTTCTATCTTGTCAACTGTAAGACCTGTGGACTTCAACTTGTGGATTTCAACTTGTCAACTTTTAATAGCTCTGGATCTCAGCTCCCAGAATTCCCCAGCCGGCATGTGTGGATTTCAACTTCAACATGCTGGCTGGGGAATTCTGGGAGTCGAGTCCATACATCTTAAAGTTGACAAGGGTTGAAAAACACTGAAGGGGAGCCTTGAGTTTCTCCTCCGTTTGAGCATCAGCTCCCCCCACTTACTCCCAAGTAGAATTTACTGACGCTGCACCTTCGCGACATTTGCATTCGCACAACATGCTTAGCCTGATGACTGAATTAAAGTCATTTTCTGCAATGCACAATCCACTGCATCGTAACAAACCAAACGCAACAGGAAGGATGCACCACAACGAACCAAGTTGACAACTAGCAGAAGTTCATTCTTCATCGGCCTGCTTAAGCAGCTGGTGGGAATTCAGCCACCTTTATCATGCCTCTAGTGACTAGTCCACAGCCCCCAAAGGCTCCAGGCCAGTGGTGGGATTAACATTTTTTTACTACCGGTTCTGTGGGCATGGCTTGGTGGGCATGGTGTTGCTTGGTGGGCGTGGCAGGGGAAGGATACTACAAAATCTCCATTCTCACCCCACTCCAGGGGGAAAGTTACTGCAAAATCCCATTCCCTCCCCACCCCACTAACCTGCTTTCCAGCTCCGTTCTCCTGTGCAGGGCAACAAAAGAAGACCCAGCTGATCAGCTGACTCGGGAGGCAGAGAATAGATGGGGCAGGGCCAGGGTGGTATTCCAAACTACTCAAAATTTCGTTCTCCAAACTACTCAAAATTTCCGGTTCTCTGAACTACTCAAAATTTCCGGTTCTCTAAACTACTCAAAATTTCCAGCTCCAAACTACTCAAAATTTCGGTTCTCCAAACTACTAAAACTACTCAAAATACTCCAAACTACTCAAAATTTCGGTTCTCCACCGGTTCTCTAAACTAAAACTACTCAAAATTTCCTGGTTCTCCAAACTACTCAAAATTTCGGTTCTCCAAACTACTCAAAATTTCCAGTACCGGTTCTCCAAACTACTCAAAATTTCCGGTACCGGTTCTCCAAACTACTCAAAATTTCCGCTACCAGTTCTCCAGAACTGGTCAGAACCTGATGAATACCACCTCTGCTCCAGGCTCACTGGAAACCCCAATTCAAAAGGAGGTATGGAGGTGGCAACTTCACTAAAAGTTGAGCAAAGCCGGACTTCGTCCCTCAGTCCTTGGATGGGAGACCACCTGCAAATCCCAAAGCTGGAGACTGGAGTGAGAAAACTCTCCAAGATGATACGAACAAGCTACAAACCCTATAATGGATGCTTCCCTGAGCAAAAATCAAAAGAGATCAAGAAAGAGAGAAGTCTGCTGGAATGTTCTGTTCCACCCCTTTTCCAGGGACAAAACTGAGATAGGTTGTGTGCCACCCGTTTTCCAGGGGCAAAACCTGCTATCTTCTGACTCACCTCCAGTTTAAACACTGAAAAGGATCTGTCCATCTGCAAAGCCTGCCTGCTCTGTAGCAATGTTTCCCCACCTCGGCCATTTTAAGGCCTGTGGACTTCAGCTCCCAGAATTCCCCAGCCAGGTCTTAAAATGGCCAAGGTTGGGAAACACTGCTCTATAGCCACTCGTTATTTTTCCAGCGTTGGTCTTGAACTGGAATAACAGAGTTGGAAGAGACCATGGAGGTCTTCTAGTCCAACCCGCTGCTGAAGCAGGATTGACTCAGATTTACGGAGATGCAAGGCACAGGGCTGTAAAGGAATGCCAGGAACTAATTTAGTTTTCGGTTTATTTCTCCCCATGGATGAAAACGTTTGGATTTGCTTTTGGCTAGGAGCCTGTCCCCTTTGCTGATAATGGGGAAGCTGCCACCGCACAGGTGAGCCTTTGTCACACTGGGGGAGAAGGAGGGGAAAGGGATGTATACACTGACCTTTTGATGCCTGGGGAGTCTCACTGGCTGTTCTCTCTGCCCCCCCTTCTGAGTACAGGAAGGACCCTACTGGAGAAGCAGAACAGACCGTTAGAGGGGACAGACTGGACACAGGGCCCAATCCAGACACACAGCCCTGGCTCGCCGGACAAGCCAGATCATCCGCAGCATCGTTTACAGGTAGTGCTTGACTTATGATGACTGATTCCATATTCTATTCCTGTCCTGTTCTGTTATTATTTCTTCATTATTCTATTCTATTCTATTCTATTCTATTCTGTTCTGTTCTGTTCTGTTCTGTTCTGTTCTGTTCTGTTCTACTCTACTCTATTCTATTCCATTCCATTATTATTCTATTCCTATTCCTATTCCAATTCCAATTCTATTCTATTCTTTCTCCATTATTTTATTTTATTCTATTATTATTCCTGTTCTATTTCCTATTCCATTATTCTATTCTATTCTATTCCTATTCCATTCCATTCTATTCTATTATTATTTTATTCTATTATTATTTCTTCATTATTCTGTTCTGTTCTGTTCTACTCTACTCTATTCCATTCCATTATTATTCTATTCCTATTCCAATTCCATTCTATTCTATCCCATTCCATTCCATTCCATTATTATTCTATTCCTATTCCAATTCCAATTCCAATTCTATTCTATTCTTTCTCCATTATTTTATTTTGTTCTATTATTATTTCTTCTCTATTCTATTATATTCTGTTTTGTTCTATTCTATTTCATATATTGTGTATGAACACAATGAAAGATATTATCAGATAAAAACTGGAGGCACATACATTTCCAACAGAGGGATGTTGACAGGTTATAATTTCTAAAACATCAATATGGCAACCATGGTGATACAATCAAAGTTCTGTTTTTTACAAACATGTAGAACTGATAACACCACTGTGGCCATCTCATTTATTTTCTTTTATCATACTCTGCATATACCCCTGCTCTACCAGCTCTTCATATCACAAGCATTACTTACAACAGTTCATTTAATGACCATTCAAAGCTACAACAGCACAAAAAAAAGTGATTTATGACCGTATTTCACACCTATGACCATTGCCACATCCCCACAGTCATGGGATGAAAATTCAGGCGCTTGGCAACTGACTCATACTTACGACGGTGGCAGTGTCCTGGGGTTAGGGGATCCCCTTTTGCGACTTTCTGCCAAGCAATGGGGAAGCCAGTTTCGCTTAACAACCAGGCTACCGACTTAACAACCGCCATGATTCACTTAACAAAAGTGAATCGTAAAATGGGGCAAAGCTCACTTAACAACTGTCTCGTTTAGCAACATAAATTTTGAGCTCAATTGTGGTTGTAAGTCGAGGGCTAGCTGCATTCACCAGTTTCTAGAAGTCACAGAGAGTTCTCTCTTTATTCACTTTGAAAACCCTACACCAGCAGGATATAAACAAGGCTGAGGTGTGAAGAGGGCCCCCTAAAACAATTATTTCCCTGGGGTGGGAAAAAGTTTGCACAGCCCTATCACTTTTCATACCAGTCTGGCTGCTGGCATCAGAATGAAACCAAATTCAGCAGACACCACGGCTGAAAGAAAGGTAGGCTGCTGAACACCGCATGTAAACAGCAGCTGTTAGTGTGTGTGTGTTTATTTTAAAAAAAATAACATTTATACTGAAAGAACTTGTGCTGAAACATCTATCAAAGAAACACATACGTGAAAGAAGAAAAGCCGCCTGATTTGCATTTTAAAATATCTTGGGAAATGTACATTTTAGCAGTTATGCAGATGAGGGGAAGAGAAACACTCCATCACTAAACAGTCCAGGTTGCTATGAAGATAAACTATTATAAAATCTGCTTTTTTCATCTATGGGGTGGGAGGGGAGGGAGGGAGAATCCTTTTTGATCACAATATTGTTTTACTAAAGCCATCAACAAAGCAGTCGTGATCCATATACCCTTTTGATCAAGTCGATTTCCTACCACGTCAGGGGTTTTTGTTTTGTTCCTCCCCTGGCACCTCTGCAAGTTCAAAATGCTCCCTTTGTATTGATTTCTTTGCAAAAATGATTTTACCCTTTGGCAGACCTTGGGATTCCCCTTGGGAATCTCTCCTCCTGTATAGGGGAGGTGCCATTTTTAGGGGGCCGCCTCCCTTGGCATAGGGAGAAACGCCAGAGAATACAAATCCTTTAACAAGCAAAACCAAAATACTACAGCACTGTACAGCTAATCCTCAATTTACAATCGTTCGTTTAGTGACGGTTCAAAGTTACAACAGCACTGAAAAAAGGGACTTAGGACCAGTTCCCACACTTATGGCTGTTGCAGCATCCCCATGGTCACGTGATTTACATTTGGATGCTTGACCACTGACACACATTTATGACGGTCGCAGTGTGCCAGGGACATGTGATAACCTTTTACAAACTTCTGACAAGCGAAGTCAATTTGGGGAAACCAGATTCACTTCACAACCATGTTACTAATTTAACAACTGCAGTGATTCGCTTACCAAATGTGGCAAGAAAAGTTGTACAATGGGGCAAGACTTACTTAACAAATGTCTCACTTAGCAACACAAATTTTAGGCTCAATTGTGGTTGTAAGGCCGAGGACTACTTGTATAGGATCCCTGCACTGGGTGGGCAGGGGTGAGACTAGATGATCTCCAAGGTTTTGCTCCAACCTGACATTCTATACTTAGATAAAATTACCCTTACTAGAAGAATTTTTTTGAACTGCAAAAGCTGTTTTTGCAATGAAGCAGACTGCCTCACAGGAAGAGAACTCTCCGTGCCAAGTGTTTGAGCAGACGTTAAAGGGTTGTAAACTTTAGAAGATTCTCACACTGGGCCGTGGGGCCGGGGTTTGGACTAGATGACCGCTTAAGGTCCCTTCCAACCCTCTCTATGATTCTATGAAATGGAGAGCTGGCTTCCTGTGACATGTTTGTTACAGATCATATCCATACAGAGCCCAGAAACTTTCTCTGGAAATAACAATGGTGGGCCAGGTATTAACTTAAGGAAGGCTGCTCCCTCTGCAAAGGATGAAGGAGAGTAGGTATAGTAAGCAACCTGCTCCAGGAGGGGGAGCCAAAGGAAATGATAGATACATTGCTAAATAGGTCCTTGACTTCTGACCACAATTGAAACCAGACTTTCCATTGCGAAGCAAGGCAGCTGTTATACTGAATTGTGCCTAATTTGACGACATTTTGCACACTTGGAAAATGCCCATAAGTCACTTTTGTCAGTGCTGTTGTAACTTCAAACAGCCACTAAGTGAACTGTTGTAAGTCAAGGACTGCCTGTATTTGCAGAAGACGCTTAACCTTGGAACTGAAATCGCCTAGCTTGGCTTCCTGCTATATACTGAATTCTAAACAAAGCTGGTGTAACAGGGGAAAACAGCTAACAAGGTTAACTAGGTATTTCAAGTGATTAAGCATAATGTGTGAACAAGCCCTTTAAAAGCCAGACTTGGAAAATAAACAAACACCATCGCAAACAGATTTCTGCTTAGTATCACATAAGGAGAAGCCAAAGAAACTGGGGGCATTTGGAAGAAAAAGCTACCGAGAGGGTGATGTATTTATGTCAAAGTACAGTCCTCACCTTATGACCACAATTGGGAAGCAGAATTCATCCCATTAAGCCCCATCGGAATTTGCTCAAACTCAAAACACTTCAGCCTCTGAACTGGGAAGGCAGAAAGCGGGAACATTTTGCTTTCAGACTTAGATCGCTGTTTCTCAGTCACCCTAATAAATATTTTATTGTTTAAGCAATTAACCGCATCCTTCTGGGATGTACATCAAACCTGAAGCACAGTTAGAAGCTTTAAAAGTGCATGCCTACAAACACACTCTCTTTCTCTCTCTCACACACACAGAGAGATAAATAAACTCTGTGTGTAAGTGTCCTCTTTTAGCCTCTTTTTAGGTGATGTAGAATAAATATACTGGGGTTCATTGCCACCTACTGGTGCTTGCAAAAAACCTGCCTCAGTGAGACCCCTCTTTCTTCCACCAACTGAGGACTAACCTTGCATTGGCAACAACCAATTGGCAACATGTCCTGACTGCCATTTATGACTTTCCCAGGGGGGCTCGACAAGCCAATGGGGAAAGCTGGATTCACTTAATGACCGTGGCAAAAAAAGGACAAATTCAACTGCAATTCACTTATTCATTGCATCACTTAGCGACAGAAGTTCCAGTCCCAGCTGTGGTTGTAAGTCAAGGACTTAAACCATGCTTAATTAAAAATGGTTTATTCAATGCATCACAAACTGGCTGGGCCTTCACCCATCCTAACCCCCCAAATCCATGCCATTTCCCTCTCAATTCTTGAGACTTGTATACATTGAAGTTCACATGTGTGAAAAACATCCAGACCAAAGAAGACAATCTTATACCATAGTTTATGTGGCCCAAAATCTGGCTTCACACGATCTGGTAAACTGTAAGCCAACAAGCAAAATGAAGATTTAAATGCAATGCGTTAAGCCCTGTCAGTATAGGAGAAATCAAAATGTGGAATTTCCAAAATGTTTCCAAAAGGAAACTGTTGTCTGACTCATAAAAGTGGGTGATGAAGGAGCTGGATCAGGGGTATCCAACCTTGGCAACTTTCAGACTTGTGGACTTCAACTCCCAGAATTCCCTAGCCAGTCAACCTGGGGTATTCTAGGAGTTGAAGTCCATAAGTCTGGTGGACATGCCTGGGCTAGATATTGATTGGACTCTAATGATTTGCACACAAATATACTTTCCAACGGCCATCTCCAATCTGGTGCCCTCACTTCAAAAGTGGGGACAATAAATGCCATCGTCCTCCACGTGGCCATTTTAGTCTTTAGAAGTTCATTGGCCACGTTCATACAACCAGCTTAACCAAGCAACTGGCTTAACCTATTTCCTGGATTGGCAGCACAATGTTATGTATGATAAACCAAGAAATGGTTGGGATTCACACAACTTCTTCAGCCCCCGAAAGACTCGGATTATCTTAGCCAATCTTAGCATTTTTGTACAACTTTCAGGGGCCACGTCTTTCACCGGTTTAAGTGGCTTGTGTGAACACAGCAAACCTCCAGTTCTGAAGGGGTTTTTTCCAAGAAGAAATGAGTGTGTTTCAATGAATCTTGTGGGACTTTAAAAAAATATGCTCATAATTGCAAGAAAATTCGATGGTACCTAATAGATGGGGGAGGCAGAGTATAGAAAAATGGGGCTCGGAGGGAACACCTGCCTGCAAGTTGTGACTTGTTCACCTCTGCAAGGGTAACTACAGGTTTATGGTCTGCCCTGCACAGCAGTGCAAATGAAGGGGCAAACCACACGGATTTTTCCTAAGCTGGTGCTCAGAATGCCCGCCTCCTCCTCCCTGGTTCTGCCCAGCTGATCTTCCCTTAAAAGCTACAATTATTTCCTTGCTGGGCTCATCTTCCTGGAGGCCAGTGGGCTGAATCCACCCAACTGCGATGTGTTCAGAGGACTTTTGCCACCCACCAATTCCTAAAGGATTCTATTTTAAGGAAGGCCTTGAATTCTTTAAGTCGCTTTTTTCAAACGAAACCTTAGCCCGTCCTGATATAAATGGCACAGTTAGGCCTGGGTACAAAACGCTGGCGAGAAGTTTCACCTTCTGATCGCCTTGCGACTGGGCTACCGCATCCTCCTGTAAGATGGGGCTGCTCTTGAAGACGAACCCAGATGCCACAACTGGTACAAACACGGGTAGTCCTCGACTTATGATCACAATTGAGCCCCAAATGTTCGTTGCTGAGCGAGACAGCTCTTTGCCCCATTTCGCAACTTTTCTTGCCCCAGTTAAGTGAATCACTGCAGTTGAGTTAGTCACACGCATGTTCAGTGAATCTGGCTCCCCCATTGACTTTGCTTGTCAGAAAGTCGCAAAAGGGGATCACATGACCCCCGGGACACTGCAACCGTCATAAATATGAGTCAGTTGCCAAGCGTCTGAATTTTGATCAGGTGACCATGGGGATGCTGCAAAGGTCGTAAGTGTGAAAAACAGCCATAGGTCACTTTTTTCAGTGCTGTTGTAATTTCAGTCACTAAATAAATGGTTGTAAGTCGAGACTCCCTGTAGGATGGCTAATACAACCTACAACCATTGCATTGTTGAGCCATGGTGGCACAGTGGTTAGAGTACAGTACTGCAGGCTACTTCTGCTGACTATTGGCTGCCTGCAATTTGGCATTTCGAATCTCACCAGGCTCAAGGTTGACTCAGCCTTCCGTCCTTCTGAGGTGGGTAAAATGAGGACCCAGATTGTTGGGGGCAAAAGGCTGACTCTGTAAACTGCTTAGAGAGGGCTGTAAATGCTCTGTGAAGCAGTGTATAAGTCTAAGAGCTATTGCTATCTTCCTTCCTTCCTTCCTTCCTTCCTTCCTTCCTTCCTTCCTTCCTTCCTTCCTTCCTTGCCTCTTTCTTTTTCCTTCTTTCCTTCCTTCCTTCCTTCCTCTTTCTGTCATGGCACTATGGTTAGAATGCAGGATTGTCCATTATCAGCAGTTTGATCCTGACCGGCTCAAAGTTGACTCAGCCTTCCGTCCTTCCCAGGTGGGTAAAATGAGGACCCAGCTTGTTGGGGGCAAGAGACTGACTCTGTAAACTGCTTAGAGAGGGCTGTAAATGCTCTGTGAAGCAGTGTATAAGTCTAAGTGCTATTGCTATTTTCTTTCCTCCCTCCCTCCCTTCCTTCCCTCCCTCCCTCCCTTCCTTCTGACTCTGTAAACCACTTAGAGAGGGTTGTAAAGCACTGTAAAGTGGTATATAAGTCTTAAGTGCTATTGCTGTTGTTGCCAGAAGGCTCTTGGACCCAATTCCAAGTGTTGCCTATTGTTGTGGTTCGCCGGCAGCAGGTTCGGATGGCTGAGGTGTTGGAGAGCGAGGACTCAGATGAGGGGCCTGCGTGTGATGCAGGGATGGGGCCAGGACCATCAGGGAGTGGAGTGCTGCCTTCGGAGATTGAGGAGGCTGGCAGCAGTGATGCAGAGGTCCCCGAGGAGCCTATGCCCAGTGCGCGTGCAGGCAGGGCTGCTCGAAGGAAAGAGCAGCTGCAGCAGCACGGGCAACTCGGGAGTAAGGCTGCAAGGTAATGGCCCCTCCCTTAAGAGATAAAAGCCAGCTGAGAAACCAGAGTTCTTTGCAGGAAGCAAAGAAGTTTTTGCACTCAAGTCTGGTGGATGTTCAGACTCTCTTAGTTTGTGTTTGGAGACTCTTTGTGTTTGAAATATTTCTTAGTAACTTTATCTGGTGTTCTTGGCAGCCTTGCACAACCTTGGCAAGGCTCGTTCTTATCAGAGACAATTAGTTTGAAACAGCCTTTTAATCGTGAAGGAATGGAATTCATAAAGAATCATTAAAAGGTTTTGCTGTTCCCTCTGTTTCGTGTTCGTTTCCTTGAAACAAGATTTAGGTCAGAACACCTATTGCCTGTGAAGCCCTCCAGGGTGGGACAACCTCAGCCCCCCACCCCCACCCCCTTGCCTCAAATAATTCAACCCGATTTGTTTGATAATCAAGGGAGGCTGTTCATTAAGGTCCTATTTCCTTGTGAACTACGGGCCCTGGGGAATATATTCTTGGAGATACGCTCATTCCTGACTTTCAGGTAATCTCTTAAAGCTGGTTTTAAAGCCCTGCTAGTGGAAGAGGTGTGATTCTATTTGATGAAGGTATTCATCACTTCACATTCATTTAGCGACCGTTCAAAGGGACAACGGCATTCAAAAAGGGGACTTATGACCGGTCCTCACTCGTAAGGACGGTTGCAGCATCCCCACGGTCATGTGATCAAAATTTACGTGCTTGGCAACCAGAAGGTTGCCCGGAGGTCATGTGATCGCCATTTGTGACTTTCCAAGCAAAGTCAACAAAGGAAGCTGGATTTACTTAATGACCACATTATTCATACAAACATAGAGTTGGAAAGGACCTTGGAGGTCTTCTAGTGTTCTAGTCCAACCCTCTGATCAAGCAGGAGACCTATTTCAGACAAATGTTTGCCCTGTTTCTTCTTAAAAGCCTCCAGTGGTGGAACAGCCTCAATTTCTGGTGGCGAGCAGTTCCACGGGTTAATTGTTCTCACTGTCAGGAAATGCCTCCTCAGTTCTTCTCTCCTTGATCAGTTTCCATCCACTGTTTCTTGTCTTGCCTTCTGGTGCTTTGGAAAATTCACTTAACAACTGCAGTGATTTGTTTAACAAACATGTTTTTTTTTTAAAAGGTAAAATCAAGAGTGACTCATTTAACAATCAACCTCTCTTAGCAAAGGAAGTTCTGGCCCTAATTGTGGTTGTAAGTCAAAGACTACCTGTATTCTTATATTGTGAGAGATTGCTGGTTTGCGTAATACTTCTGTCATTTGATTGGGCAGTGTGGAAATCTTGTCAATAATAATAATAATTATTATTATTAATTATTATTATAATTAATAATATATATATTATAATAATTATAATATATAATAATATATATTATTATAATTATATTATTAATAATAATAATATTATTATTATTATTGACAAGATTTCCACACTGCCCAATAATAATAATAATTATTATTTATTAGACTTGCAAATAAACCTTCGCCTTCTTTTTGTAGTATCTTTTCCAATGCAATCTTTGCAGTGGTGGGATTCAAATTTTTTTACTACCGGTTCTGTGGGCGTGGCTTGGTGGGCATGGTATAGCTTTGTGGGTGTGGCCTGGCATAGTAGGCGTGGCAGGGGAAGGATACTGCAAAATCCCCTTCCCTCCCCACCCCACTAACCTGCTTCCCAGCTCCGTTCTCCTGTGCAGAGCAACCAAAGAAGACCCAGCCAATCAGCTGGGACTCGGGAGGTGGAGCGTAGATGGGGGCGGGGCCAGTCAGAGCTGGTATTTGCCGGTTCTCTGAACTACTCAAAATTTCCGCTACCGGTTCTCCAGAACTGGTCAGAACCTGCTGAATTACCACCTCTGAATCTTTGGCACCATCTGTGATTAGAAATATGAGACCAGGAAGCCACTGGTGGCCACATTGGCCTTGTACAAGTAGTCCTTGACTTACAACAGTTCATTTGGTGACTGTTCAAAGTTACAACAGCAGTGAAAAAAGTGAGTTGGGATCATTTTTCACACTTACAACTGTTGCAGCTTCCCCAACGGATCAAAATCTGGATGCTTGGCAGCTGCCTCGTATTTATGACGGCTGCAGTGTTCTGGAGTCATGTGATCCCCTTTTGCGACCTTTTGACAAGCAAAGTCAATGTGGAAATCCAGATTCACTTAATGACCATGGTACTAACTTAACTGCTGCTTAACGTAACTTACTTAGCAACTGGGGCAAAGAAAGGTCGTAAAATGGGGCAAAATGCACTTAACAAATGTTTTGCTTAGCAACAGGAATTTTGGGCTCAGTTGTGGTCATAAGTCAAGGAGTAACTGTACTCGTTTCTAGAAGAACTGAATGGGTTTTCAGACCCATCCCGTTCACACCAGCCAGTCCTACTTACGTGGCTAAATTCGTGGGTACAATGTGTCCTGCTCTGGATTTTGCCATAGCATGGAAAGGAGGATGCTGTATAGTTAGCTGTCTGCCTACACATTAAGTGATGCAGGACGTGGAATATGGGCAGCATTGCCAAAGATTCAGCGGGCCGATGTTATTCCATCCTGCCATGATTTTGAAAACAGAACAGCGGCCAATTCGACACTCCACGCTCTCTTTTGCTCTTCCTGATCCACGATGCACACACCAGCCTAAAACGGTTTGCTTAAGTGGCATTTGAGGACATTCGCTTCCTCTGTTCTTCCTTTCTCCGTTTGAAGAGGATTAAGGAAAGCATCACCTTGGCATTCTCTCCAAAGCAGGAACGAAAGACTTACATAGACAAGAGGAGCACGGGGTGGCCTGAAGTATTGAACAGAATTTTTTTTTTTTTTACAAAATTTGATGGGAAAGCCAGGACACCCACTCACACGTGCTTAAATTCTCTCTCAGACCCTTTCTCCGCTTTGTAAGAAACACTGGATTTTCCACTGGATTCCACTGGAATTTCACAGCAAACTGTGAGATGCCCCTCGCGACACAATTTCCCGCTGCGGCAAAGGTGTGTCAGGCCTTCAAAAACCTTCCAAAAAGATCTCCGAAATAATTAGTAATCAAAATTAGCAATCAAAATTAATTCTGTCTAATTTTATGAGAGTCAAGATTTCACTGCTTTTAAGCCTTTGGTGGCTGTTGGAAATAATGATTGGGAAGCTACCCCTTTTTTCAAGATTTCACTGCTTTTAACCCTTTGGTGGCTGTTGGAAATAATGGGGAACTAGCTTAACCCTTTGGTGTGGGAAATAATGCTACCCTTTTCTGGCTGCAGAAAAGCTCCTGTGCCCTATCGTTCATGCAAAGTGAACCCCTAAATTAGCTCTTTTCTCTGCCTGAATAAACCAAGCCTGTCTGGGCCCACTGCTTGAGTCCCACCCAGGATATGACCCCACCCCCGCCAAAAAAAGACCAATTGTATGAGTCCTATAAATGCCCTAAGGCAGTGTTTCTCAACTGTGGCAACTTTAAGATATGTGGACTTCAACTCCCAGAATTCCCCAGCCAGCATAGCTGGCTGGGAAGTGAACACACAACTTGAAATTCTGGGAATTGAAGTCCACACAGCTGGCTGGGGAATTCTGGGAATTGAAGTCCACACAGCTGGCTGGGGAATTAATTGAAGTCCACACAGCTGGCTGAGATTTGGGAATTGAAGTCCACACAGCTGGCTGGGAAATTCTGGGTGAAGTCCCACACAGCTGGCTGGGGAATTCTGGGAATTGAAGTCCACACAGCTGGCTGGGGAATTCTGGGAATTGAAGTCCACACCTCTTAAAAGCTGCCAGGGTTGAGAAATTCTGTCCTAAGGCAATCAGCAGACCCCAGCACCCCCACAATTAATCCCACTCTGCAAGGCTGTATCAAGGCCCCCACCTGCCCCAAACCAGAAGAACATGCCGGTTCTTTCCCTCCAACATATAAAACACACACACACACACATCTCCCTTCGAAAGAAAATAGATAATGCAGCGGCAGCAGAG